>AXCM01001497.1:0-41931 GCA_000473375.1 Anopheles culicifacies | reverse complement strand
CCGAACGGCCGGCACTTGCGACGACAACGACACGGCCACGACGCCCTGCTCTCGGTATAATCGAATCAATTAAAATTCCATCTCAATGACCCCATTAAATTGACTATGACCATCATAAATCACCCACCTACCGTTTAGTACGAGTGATGCCCCAAAATTATATGATTTCTCTTAAATCTCGTTCGAATGTTGATGGCAGTGGAATGCGCGTAACTCCATCACATTTTTTTTAGGGGGGTGTTTTGGAGTGCGTGAACATTATGGCACTAGGGAAGCTGTTGTTTGCCTTTCTACTTTTACTTCTCTCGAACCGCAACCAAAGGCGCAAATCATCCATGTAGCCCATTTGCTGTTCTTAAGCGACTTTGTTGTTTACGGTATCTACCCTTTAGCTCATTTTGTTGGAACGTTTGTGTTCTACACGCCATGTTAGGTGTTATTTGATCGTTTATTGCATCTTCACGTCTATTATTTATAATATTAATTTTCTTCTCGTTTTCTTACTTTTTGTTTCTCCATCTTTCTCTATTGCTCGTTTTTTTAGATTATTGGGAACACCGCAGCCACGCACACTCTACTTCCTAGTCGAAGCAAAAAGTCGCGTACGCGAAGTATACGCACAAACATGCCATCACTTCTCCAAGCAAGGCATGCTGGACACGGAGCTGTTTGGGCTGGCCGTACTAATAGGTAAGTTGGCAGACAGGCGAAGTTTGACTGGAGCACCGTAACATCACCACCACCGGCACCACTCACACCCCTCGAAAGAAGAGAGCGGTCGATTGGGAGGCATGGGAGAGGTTTTGAGAGCGTCCCAACGATAATTAATCGTTTCTCAAAGCGAACCTTAAAGACCACGGGACCCAGAATTGCTTGGAGCAATGGGAAAGAAGCAAGCTAATAGAAAGAAGCTTGCGTCCTCTACGTTCGTCCTGGGTCGCCTGGATGTTGGGAGGGAAAATCAACCTCCATTCAGCTGCAACTTCTTCCACGCTGGAACTTTCAGGTGATTCCGAGGCTTGTAATCGGGAAGAAAAGAAAAAAAGGGTGCAAGGTGCTATTTTTTCTTCTTTTTTGTGTGCTTTTTTAACGTTTTGAAGGGGGTGACCACATGAACACCTTCCATGCCAACACTATCGTTTCACATCATCATCCCATCAACCCACATTCCGATCACGATGATGATGATGATGATGATGACGATCTCCCCGGGCAGTTTACGATTTTTTGAACGTGGGGTTGGCATTCTGCGCGAGACGAGTCCCGATTGGAACCATTGTTTTGGGGGCCTATTGTGGTTAGGCACCCATGCCGGGCCTCTCCAAACACATCCTGCTAGCGTCCCTCGTCACGCACAAATCGGTCCGATCGGTTTCGTTGCGCCTTCGATGCTTCGATGTCATAAAATTTGATATCTCTCGCTGCTATTAATTAAAAATCTCCAAAACGAAAGCAGTGTCAGACGTTCGACGCAAAGGTTGTTCGTAGGTGAGCACAGGCAGGCTTGCAGCGGATCTTGTGGAGATTTCAAAGAATACGTTTAAAGCTCAATATAAGCGAAATTTAAGCTTTATCCCAAAGTTGGATTTTGTTTTTGGGAGAACACTGCAAAAAAGCAATTAAAAATCACTTGGAAATAATCTTCAGCTTCTTCCACAACATACCTTACAGGGATGATCATAGGGCTCTACCGTAACAGGGAGAAGGGCCAACAGAATTCAGTTTTTGAAGAAGGAAAAATAAAGAACAATAAAACTGATTGCGCTTGGCAAGGAAGCACACAAACACACACACCCATAGACATACACAGACCCACAAAACAGGGGCCCAAACACGCTCGTCTAAGAGAAACTGGCGCAGGAGGCAAGCGAGCTACCTGAATTACTGAAACACGCGTCTTATGTCTTTCTGAAGCCTACTAAAATGAAATTCCTCGTGCCTTGTTTTCCGCTACTTCGCTTCCCACTTCTCTTGCGTATTTCCATCCTCCTCGCGCACACAAACACACAGAGTTCGGGAACTCTTCTTTTTTCTCTTTTCGTGTGTTTTTTTCGCCTTCCTTCCACGAGATCACTCTTCGATCGTGCTCTTCCTTTCGTCTCTTCTTGCGTGATCGCGCGCGCGAGTTTTATTTTCTTTCTCCCATTCTTCTTCTTCTTCTCCATCCATCCCGTTCCATGAACTGAAGGGACTCCATTTGGTACGGGACCCCTTTCGTACAAATGCGCGCGGTACGACGATTCCCGCCGAAACGGCCACAACCGAGCAGCAAACTGGGCGACGCCAAAAAGAAAATTCTCCAACCCACTAATGCTCCTTCTCCCATTTTCTACCATGCACTTCCTTCCCGCACCGGTTCCTGAAGCTTGCCTGCTCTCAAGTCAGAAAAGGCCCACATTCGCGATTCAATTCCCTTCGCCCATCCAAACCGCGCTATTGCACAGCATCAGTCGCTCGATACTACTATACATCGTTATCTGCATACCTTTGCGGAGTACGGCCAGCGGAGGCTGAAACCAAAATGCTTTTCCATGTGTATGTGTTTTGTTAGTATCGCGCGCACAGGCAACGTCGTAATATTCCTTTTACCAAAGCTGCCACCTCTTGTTGCGTGCCCCCGTTCCAATGCCTGCCGAAGGCGGCTAATGTCCCTGGACAGGTTTGCTGTCCGAACGACGGTGAAGACGACGACGACGACAACCAAGAGACCAGCGAGCGCAGCATCACAGCCAACGCCAAGCGCGTTTTCTCTTTCGTGCTCACTAAGCGATCATGGCATGCTGTAGCCTGGTTCTCCGTTCCGCTTGCGCTCATCGTCTTACCGTTCGTTCAAGTCTCCTGCCGATCTCGATTTTTCAAAACCTCCTCTGTCTCTTTTGGCTCTGGAGCATGTTGTTTAACCCACCGCGTGTTTGTTTTTTTTTTGTAAATCACTATCTGTTTTTACAATGCTGGTTTATGCTCTTTAAGAAGTTATTTTTTATATTTTAACTTCTTCAAGTGAAATTTCTTTCGCCAAATAGATTATTGTTATTCCTTTAAGAATTCCTTTTAAAGTATTTTAAATAATCTGAAAAAAGGTGAAATTTTGAAAGTTTTTGCAATTATCACACACACAACTCGAATTAAATTGTACAAAACTAAATTCCCCACGGTGTCAGATATTTAGGATATTTATAGTGCGCATAAAAATGCTTTCAAAAAAAAATTTTAATCACACAAATACATTCCAAGTAGGTTTGCAGTGGACGCAACGAGCTGCACCCCATCACAAAGGCCAATAAAATCAGCAAATGGAAAATTAATCAACCTTCCTTTACGCGCTGTCCACGATACATCACCAGTTCCCTTCATATATTTTAAAACTGATTGTCGTTTTATATCTTTGGCTTTGTGTTCTGGTGGAATGGTAAATAAAATTCTGAATAAAGCTAGTGAACGACCATCACACGAAAAAACAACAAAAAAATGCTTACGAACTCTCAAACAAACACCACGCCACGAACGATTGATGATGAAGGCATTCCTAAGAGGACGCGCGTTTTGGCGTCCGTTTTGCGCGCGCGCGCGCACACACATGTTAAAGGAATCGAAAATGCGATTTACATAATCGATTTGTATTTGTCATCATCAATTTTGCTTTTGGACATTGATTTTTCCATTCTTTCGAGTTAGTATGTCCGTTCTTTCGCTTTGTGCACGGACCTTTTCGTAAGTTCGTCGCTTGTCGTTGATGTCTTTTAAAAGATAGCACCAAGCAACGAACCTTCGAATCGAAGATGCAAGACGAGATTATAGCTAGATGAAAAATGATGCACATACAAAATGCGAATGTCGCCCAAAAAATTGAATAACCATTATATGTAAAAATGTTTTTCATTTTTAGTTTACACGCAATTCATTTTTAAAACATTTTTAGTGTTGTAGCATGTGAGTAAAAAGTTAAATGAAATGTCCAAGCGTAAAATTTCAAAAGCACGATGACGTAAAGGTTTTATAAACAACAACCAAACATGACACTACCAGGTCAGGTCACCGAAATCAAAACTCCGGTGCTGCGACAGCACCCCGTCCACTCTTACGCAATGAGTTTCTCAAAAATGTCACCGAAGCGTATGGACTACGGCTGATAGTTTGACGCCTTTCTTTCCACTGGGAGATATTTTTAGTCACCAAAGCGAACCGTTTTTGCCTTCATTTTTGCTCTGGCGTTGAACAGAATGTGGTTCAATCTGGTTTCGTGAAGATTGGGTCGCTGTTTTCGCTACTTGAACGTGTGGATCGTGTGGCACAAGACACGTGAGCCGAAAGTTCAACTCACACTCCGTAAAATGGCTGCCACGCCGCCGTTTGGATCGCTGTTATGGCTTGTGCGGGTATCGATCGCGTGTTGCGGTGAGTGGGTTGGGTGACACTCCTCACATGGCCGGCACACAATCCGTAGCCCATAAATGCCTGCAGAGCAGCCTCTTTCTCGTGAAAGAGAGTCGATCAAAGTCGCGAAGCTTTCGCGGGTACGATCAATGATCTTATGTGTTTGTGTGTGTGTTTGTGTGCAGGGTAAGAAGGGGTAGGGTTTCCAGGTGGACTGGACTGCCCGCTGGAAGCTCTTTACTTTCTGCGGCATGCGGTATCTGTTTGCCACCGCACCGATCCCTTCACTTCGCAGCTTTCGATTCATTGCCATCAGCGAGCACTGATCGCATAACCCCTCTACCACACCGAGGCTTCACGTTTTGGCGACGACACGACACGACGGCACCGGGCAGGAACGAAGAGGACAACAACAACAAAAACTGGAATTTCCCTTCGGCTCCCACAAACCGTTCGCGCTTCCTCGCAAAGTGTCGCATTCCCGCATTCTCCTTTAGCGCTGTGGTATTCATTCAGGCCGGGCCGGTTGATCCGAATTCCAGCGTATTCCTCCTCATCTCGCGCTATGCGCCCAACCCAACAGCACGAAATGGCAGCCCACCCCTCGTCACGGGGCTTTGGGTTGGAATTCATTCCGATGAACCGATTCGATTCGATTCAAAACTCGATCCAATCCCCCTCCCCCCCCTCTCTCTCTCTCTCTCTCTCTCTCTCTCTCTCTATGATTGTGCGCAGGGTGTTGTGGATGTGGCTGTGTGCGTGCGCGTTCCGCGAACTCTAAATGGCATCCGGACACAGCTGGGGCTTTGCTGTGTGCGTCCGTCAGGCGATCGTAGGCTTGTTTTTTTTGTGCCATTCCATACTACAACCTGCATCGAATGAATGCCGGGCCGTTGTCTAGAGGGCATTCATATGTCCAAAGTTTTATCTTGACCACTTTCGAGATTTTGGAAAATTTTTGGATGACATTTCTATCTATGCCTATAATTACACTGAGAAAACTATATTATTGATCAGTAAAGGAAACCTTCCTATCTAATATGTTGAAACTATTTTTGGCCGGGAGGCATTATTTCAAGTCTCCTCTAACCTACCCTAAGAAACTGGGAAGGGTAATGGTTAAGAAACAACAATTGAAGAAAACAAAACTCATTACTTGAACATAATCAAGAGTCAAAGATCTCTTGTTTTCTCGCGTTACCTTTGGTTGAAGAGGAGAAAAGCGGCTTAACAGGGTTGTCGTACCTTGCAGCTATATTCCGCATTTTATTGTGGCCATCGACCATGACTACAACGGACACAGGCCCTTACAGCCGTTCGCATACTTGAATCGATGGAATTCATTCCCTCATCTCCCGATCGATGACTTCATCGGATCATTGAATCTCTTGCTCGCTCTCTCTCTCTCTGTGTCTCGCTTTCTTAAACACTTTTTCACAGTGCACTTGACCCTTCAGTAGTGTCTGGAACTGGGCAGAGCAAGTTCGACCATATGGCATGCGTCACTGTACAATCATGCACAGACCAATGGGAGGATTGTAACAGTTGGCGCCGATAATATGCCGCCATATGTATGTGTGTGTGTATTCGGTGACAATTAGGTGGATTGTTGCAATTGTTCGCAAGCACATGTCGAAGTAAATGAATCCCCATTAGGTCGTTCCCGGAAACACAACTCGGCGAACTTCCCCGCGTGCATGATTGAGGTTTTGTGCACTAACGATGGAAATAATTAGTGGCAACGGAACCTTGACATACCATCGCTTTCATTAAGGGAACCGAATATGGAGCGAATTTACGTATGATGCTCCCATTTAAGGGTGGCTGCAGGGTGCATTTAAATAAATCTCCAGTACAGCCTTGCAAAACTAATTCTTAATCTTTAACACGCTTACTGATTATCCTATCTCGTCCAACAGATGGCGAGTACCTGTTCGCCGATCCCGAGAGCAAACTGTCCAAGTACGGACCAAAAAGTTGGCGTTCCTCGCACACTCATGTAAGTACTGCCCACCCTTTATTGTTGACCTTGCGACTCATAAACCCTTTCCCAATTCGTAGGGCCTGGACGCCAACGGGAAACCTCTCCTGGAGCTACACTTTCGCGTGCAGTTCTACATCGAGAGTCCACTCATGCTGCGAGATGAAGTCTCTCGGCATAACTACTATCTGCAGCTGAAGTATAACGCCGTCAACCGGGACCTGCCGAAGGAGTGTTCCGAGCAGAGTCTGCTGCTGCTCGGTGGGCTCTCCTTGCAAGCGGATCTCGGTGACAGTGTACCAGAGGATGCAGGAACTTCATTACCCGCCGCACCATCAGTGAAGTCGGCCTCCACGTCCACCGTACCAGCAGTACCGGGACAGTCTGCTACCACCAGCACCGGACCGAACGTGGGTGTTGTCAATGTACATGCGATTAATTCTGGTAATTGTGGTAGTAGTAGCAGCAGCAGCAGTAACAGCAGTACTACCAGCAACATTAGTTCCACTAGCAACAACTCCAGTACCACGTCAGCTTCGTCTCCTAACCCATCGGGTGGTTCTTCATCAGCCTCTTCTACGTCAACGGCACCATCATCATCCGCTACAACGGCCGGGTCGCTGCTGAATACTTCCGTCATAGGTCAATCCTCTGCAGCGAACGATGGCGCAAATACCATCGCTGGTAGCAGTAGTAATGGTAGCGTCTCTCCTTCGGTGGAATATTTCCGCCCGGACGAATACCTCAACCCGACGTTACGATCAGCCTGGGGAATCTCGGCCGTCACCACGTGCCACCGAGAGAACCGTGGGCTTTCACGAGCCGATGCCGAAACGCATTATATCCGCGAAGCATGCAACCTAAACGAAGCCATTAACGCACACATCTTCCGCATGAAGCAGTCCAAGAACGAAACAGGCCTTGGTACAGTGTCGCTTAGTATCTACGCAAAAGGTATCCGGATTGCGACAGATGGCAGCTCAACTGCGACTACCTTCCACTGGCCGCACATCGGCAAGCTTAGTTTCGATCGGAAAAAGTTCGAGATCCGGTCAGGGGACAGTAAGATCACACTCTACTCCACCAACGATGATAAGAACAAGATGATACTGGCTCTCTGCCGCGAGACGCACCAGTTCTCGATGAAGATCGCACCGCGTCTGACGGAAGCGATTAAGCGTGAGGAGGAAGAGAGCAGCTGCATCCACGGCTATCCGTATCTGTACTCACGTGCCTTGAACCTCCCGTACAAGAGCAAAAGCGATCAGCGCATCTCGGTGATCTCGAGTACCAGTTCCAACACAACCTCGGGCATTGTGAGCGATCGTGTTCATTCAGAGGACGAGCTAGAGATTATGATCAACACACCGCCGACAGCGACGCTGGCCGCACCTTCTACGGAAAGTCTCGCACTGGCGCATCTTCTCGACTGTCCGAGTGTATCCCGCCAGACATCTTCCGTTGGACAGGTATCTCTGAAGGATCTGGAGGGTACATTCGCTGCACTTTCGGTCGGACGAACGGCTAACCTGAATGCTTCCAATTCTGTCATCGCGAGCAATAGCAACAGCGCAAATAGTGACAATGGTAGCGTAGAAGGCAAACCGGAGCGACCCGGTAAGGATTGTGATTCTTCGCCATCTTCGCAGCACAATATTGGATCGCAGTGTTCGTCAACTTGCAGCACAGTAGTGGTGGCTACAGATTGTCTCAGCCTTCCGCAAAGTTCGACTGCAACGAGCACGACAACGATCAGCAATGGGGTCGGAGGAACTATGATGCAGCCAACGATCAGTCCCGATCGACGGCAAACATCCACCTGCAGTAGTTTGGTGTTGGGCTTTAGCCATACGGCGCAGAATAGTACGCTAAGTGTGGCTACTAGCACTTGCCTAGATCATGACATCAACGAAGAGGAGGAAGAAACTCACTCAGGCGTTTACACGATTGCGCATGTACCACCGACTGAAACGAGCGGCGTGTACACGATGAACAGTAGCGAACTTACGGGACAGTCGTCCGAAATTGCGGAATCGGAATCGCACGAAAGTTCACATTACGGTAGCTTCCAGCCGTGTCAGAGCGAGATGGCGGATCCACTGGAACCGGTCGATTCGGTCGATGGTGATTACCACCGACCGCGACTTGACAGTGGACTCAACAGTGAGTTTCGGATGCGGTCGGACTCGAACGTTAGTGCGGCGGGATCGTTCCGAGGTGATGGTAGCGATCCGACGGACAACAAGCATTCACTGCTGAGTGCCGAGGAGTTGACCGATTTGATCGTAGGCCGTGGAACGTATCCATCCCGTAAAACCGTTAGTCACACGCTCGATTCAGATTGCGATTACGTGACGTTACCGCTACCGCTCGAGGGTGAAAGTTACCTGCAGGGCAGCGAAGACACGGCTCCGACCGAGGATGAATACGATGACGAAGTGCTACCGCCGGCTCCTCCAAAACGAATCGACAGCAATATGGCGGCCTCGGTAGTTCCATCGCGCACGTCCCAACTACTTCAGCAGGTGGAACCAGCCGGTGGAGCACCCCCACCTCCACCACCATACAATGCGCATCACGAAACGACGGGACTCCGTGGTCCAGATATTCGCGCACATGTCGGAACACCGGATTCGGAAGCACCAGCGATCCCACTACGTGACCCACCGCCTTATCCGCAGAAACCGATCGCTATGCGCAAAAGCCCGGTAATGCCACCGAACCTACCCGTCACACCCGTCCTAACGGCTGCCCCGGTTTCGGAGGAAGTACCGGCAAGGTTTATCACTACCCGGCCACAGATCAACATTCTTAAGGCGCATGCCAGTGTTGTAGGGGAAACGCCCAAGCCCAGCTATGCCGCACCAACCGTCAACAATATTGGCAATCTCTCGCAGGCGACACCTCCGCCACCGCCACCACCCGTACCGTCCAGTGCGGTCGGTATTCCGGCGTACAACTTGCATCCTAATCACAAAGCCATAACCTCGCCACCACCACCATATCCGGAGATGCCGAAACCACCCCCGCATCGTACCACCGCCTGTGTACTGCTGCCCGTCATCAAACCCCGCCAGTACCATCCACCACCGCCACCAACAATGCCAAGACAGCCACCACCTCCTCCACCGCCCCACTCGCTGGCCACGGTTTACACTAGCCAGCTGGCCCGGTCACAGATTGAGCTATACCAGCAGCAGCTGTACAGTGACGTTGACTACGTGATTTACCCGATTCAGGATCCCTCGATCAGTCAGCAGGAGTATCTGGACGCAAAGCAGGGTTCTATCCTGGCGGCAATGGCACAGAGTCCACCACCACCGCCCTACCTCGCTTATCACACCGTGCGGGCCCACAACCGAAGCTGGGATGCGTGCAAAAACCATGCCATCTATCGCAGTACACCCTACCTGTCGATGGCACTCTCGTCTAACTCTCGGTACGCCTCGACACAGAACCTCTCCGACACGTACGTCCAACTGCCTGGTGCATACTCCCCGCTCTACAGCCCATCAGTGGCAAGTCTTTGCTCCTCTTATGAACCTCCTCCACCACCTCCACTACGTCCAAGACCGATGGTATCTTCCAAGGTGACCACTTCCTCCCTGCAATCAAACGGAGCGGGCGGACATATGTCGATGGGTTCCTCCGGTCCATCGCCTGCTCTGTTCGCTCGTTCCCGCTCGGACGACAATATTCTTAACTCGGTCGAAAGTACGCCGAAGATTCGACGTCATCCACCACCACCGCCTCCACCGCCATACGAAAGCAAGAAGGCCATCCGAAAGCCACCGCTTCCGCTTCCAACACCGCCACCGCCGATGGAAAAGATCATCCAGAAGCCACCGGTGGCTATCCCATCACCATCGCAGCAACCCTTCAACCCGGAACGTCCTCCGGAAGGTAAGTCTAGAGCTTGTTAGCCGTTCTCTAGAGATCTTTATACTAAAATATCTGTTTGTTTGTATGCTTTTAGTACCAGCCAAACCAACACCACCGAAACCGAGCGGCCCGAGTGCGAAGCTGCAGGCACAAATCAAGAAGCAGTATCCGGACTTTGACATGAGTATGGTAGCAACGATGACGGACCAATCACCAAACGATCATACATCGATCGACATTAAAACGTTGCGAGAGAAGAGCAAAAATCTCGATCTTCCACTGATATCGGCGCTCATGCACGATCGTTCACTGCTCCGACAGACACGCGCGTTCGTGTTGCCCAAGCACCCGAAAACAAATGGTTCTATCGGTTTACAGAAAGGTGCGGGTGGAACCGGTCCGGTGCCTGGTACACCTTCCATGAACGGAGAATCACCGAACGGCAATGGTGGATCACCGCCCGGTAATAATCCGTCATCGAAATCGAAATATCCCGTGTCTGGATTATCGACCACACAGCTGGCTAAACCGCGCAAGACATCTGCCAGCCATCGGCATCCGAATGACAAGCTACCACCGTTGCCGGGCCAAACCGGCCCGGGACAAACGGGTCCAACGGCGGAGGGGAATAACTACGTCATGGATCCAACACCGACACCGATCAAGCAGAAAAGCTTCAGCTCCTCCCAACCCAGTGCCTGATGAGGAGTTGTAGAACTTCGGACATTCAAAATAACCCTCCCCCGGGTGACATATTCAACTTTTCCCACCGACATCCATCTCTCTTGAACTCCTATAATTTACCCATTCCCATCGTCTGCGGCAAACCCATCATCCCATCATTCTGGTTGCAGTATTTGTTTATTATTTATATTCGTTCGCCATCACTATTTACCGAGCACCTAGAGCTAGTTCGTGTCTGTTCGGTACACGAAACAGCACACTCAAAACTAGACTACAGAACGGGAAAAACGTAACGTAATGGTTGATTGAGGGAGAGATGTGCAAGTAAAGGGTAAAAAACGAAAAACGGAAAAACTAACTCGTAATATTAGGTTGTGGACGTGAATGGTGAATGTTCGGAAAATTACTCAGGATTATTAATCTCGTTTTCTTCGATTAGTTCTTTTTTTTTGTTTATTCGCGCGTGAGTGTGTAAGGCGGAAGCGATTTGGAACGCGTCTCCGTTTCGTACTTTGTTTTTATAAAACTTTTAGCGGTAGTATTTTAACTATGTGTACTGTAGATAGGAATAGAAGGAACCGTATTATAACACAGACACACTCGTTAGCGGAAGGTATCAAGGTGAAAATAAGTGGAATCATAAATATAGTTAGACAGGTGCCAAGGTTCGGATCGAACGGAATACGTTGCCAGAAAATATGGAAGAAATATCCAAATAAGTGTTACATACGACCGGCAGACAGCGGGTGTTGCAAGCGCATAAGCAAAAAGGCAGTCTCTTAAGCACTAACTTTTACGGAGAACAAGACTAATTTAGAGCCTAGAGAAAAGCGGACTGATCTTGCTATCTATCGGATGTAAAAAAAAAGAAAGAAAGGAAAAGCGAATCGTAAAACCGTGATCAAATTTACACAGAATGCAAATGAAAAGATGAAAAAACAATTCAAAAAGCGCACCATTAAATCACATTCGCTTACGGTTTTCGGAACACGTTCAGTGACAAATGTTTGATTGTAGTTTATCAATTACAAAACGAAAGGGTTCTTACTATTTATCCGGGTCTCATTATTATGCTCAATTTTCTTTTTGGTTATAATTTTTTTGGCATTAGTTTATGGAAACCGTAATCAAAATTATTCCTCTTTTTGGTTTATAAAACGAACAGAGCTGCAGGAGCTCGAATCTTATTCATAAGTCATTTAGGACTCGCTTTACGGCTTTTGCTCAAATATGGCGTCGTAAGTTTGACTTCCATTTTTAAAGAGAGAGAGGGGAAAAACATGTTGTTTTTGGAAAGTAAGAGAAGCGTGTAAATAAGTTCAAAATTTTTGTCTTTTTTTTTGGTTTGGTTTGTGGGAACATAACACAGTTGAACAACTATAAACCCGAACAATGGAGGAAATGTGCGCAAGGAAAAGGGAGCGTTGTTCGGTTCGATCGCATAGAGGAACGGTTAAGTGACTAAGCGGTACTACTGATAGGTTTTAATAGCTATTTAATCGCGTGTGTGTGTGTATTTGCGGACACAGCACTACAGAATTGGGAACGTTCCCACGCCAGCAGGTGCGCTGTTAGATTTAGGGCAAGCAAACGGGCAAATCTCTCTTACCGGTTCGGTTAGCTTCTTCATCCATTCCTAAAAGGCAGGTTTATTTGTTTAAAGGAAGTTAGATAGTTACGTTATGAGGTAGGGATCGTTCGGATGTTGAGATTGAGAGATGTATAATGACGCGGTACCATCGTACAGCGAAGCACACAACATTCTTCACCGACAGACGTGTGCATTTCTGTTCGTGGTGTTACAGGGTAGGCTTATTTTTAAATGTCAAATTATTCGTTTGTTTTTTATTAACAAACTTCCATTCATAATATTAATTATTAATAATATTTTTATGTTTAGATAGGCAACCAGCAAATGAAAATAAAATCTAGAGATCTAATGAAACAATACAATTCAACATGGACGTGCACTCTTTCATTGTATAACCGGGTATTGTGATGACACTGGGACAACACGTACTGTTCATTGCTATGGGGGAAGGGGGAAAGGTTAAAGGTGGGATATGGTGGTTATTTTAATAACCATTTCATAACATTCAAGGGACCAAGAAGCAGCTCAAACCCATGAGCAGCGGAGGGATCTGTAAAGCGAAGATAATCATGTTAGTCTTCCACTCCATTTTGTAGCTGCATATCCTGCAGAGTTTCTACCATTTTCATTAAATTGCTTGCTCTAGTTGGCCATTTTATTTGTGTAGCTTTACCACTATCGTCTCCAGTGGGTTTATTTCGAAACGATCAAAATACACACGCTCGTGCTTGAGCGAAGATCCAGCAACGATTTCTCCACTGTAAAACATGGCCGTTAGGTCGAGCGATACCCGTTTCTGTCCCATGTTGGCAATCGTGGCAAAGGAGTTACGTCGCGGGTACCACCGTTGTATGACAAGGATTTCGTTCTGGTTCGACTTTACGTCCGTGTTCGGCAGCGTCTTTTCCTCCTTGACGACCGCATTCTGATAGATCGAGGGTGATCGTTTACGCAGTGCGATCGCTTCAATCACGTAGTCCAGATGGTGCAGTGAGGCGGAAGCACTGCGCGGTAACCACGGCAACGAACCACGACTGGTAAACTGATTCTGAGTACTGTCCCACACCATCGTTGCCAGGTGATGCAGATGTTGCGTGTCGACATGCTCACCCTTGGGATCGTTCGCTTCTTCGAGTGAAATTTCATCACCGTAGAAAATGCTGGGCGTACCGGGAAGCGTTAGTTCCATCAGTGTTGCCGCCAAGGTCGCATTTGGACTGAGGCCAGACGCAAGTCTACGTTCCGTCACACTACCAAGACTCCAGTGGATCCAAGGATGATCGACTCCCCGTAACAGACGACCCTGAATGGCATCCTGAACCGTGGACGCAATCCCATCCGTACCATTGCTTACATCCAGATACACATCAACCAGATCCACCTGCGAGAGCACATCGCGCACTACACGTTCTGGCAGTTGTTGTACAAACTTCTGTCCCACCATCAGCACACGATCGGGGCCCAGGAGATACTTCCACTCCTTCACATTCTCCACTAGCAGCGGATCATCAGCAAAGTGTTCCAGTCCCTTCACGTAAAACCCATCCACACCGGTGCGTGTCAACCAGAACCGGAGCACATCAGAGATGACCGTACCTTCTTCAGCTTTGCTCGTAACCGATCGTGACAGCCGCAAGAACTCACTCGTTATCATGTCGCCATCGGTACGGTTCGGTAAATGATCGACATCGATCGTCGGTGGACTGAGACGCTCCAGGAAGGGATGTATTGGGAGATCCAGCACAAGCGATATGTTACGTTCGTGCAAGGTAGCTGCCAACTTCTGTACGTCCTCTACCTTCCCCAGCACTTCGTCCACGTCCAGCAGGGAAGTAACCTCCTGAAAGTGGTCCGGATAGTGCTTTGAGGGAAAGATCGAGTTCAACCGAACCGCTCCAATGCCGAGCGTTTTGAAGTACTCCGCACGTCCAATCAAACCACGAATATCTCCAAGTCCATCTTCGTTCGTATCCTGGAAGCTGGCGGGGAAAACTTCATAAAACACGGATCCCTTGTACCATGTTGCACTGGAATGAGGAGTTCAAAAAGAGATTAACTAACGAGCAAGAGTTTAAATCGAACGACTCCGCACTTACGGGGGATTGCAGGACTTGGGCAAAGTAGCGATCATGGCAACGACGATTGCAACCATCGCAACGATCAATGCAAGAAACACAAAAAACGTACACTTCCGTATCAGTGGCCAGTTCCAGTGCACAAACCCGGGCATATCCTTCGTGACGGCGATACCCAAGCTAGCGGCATGATGCATCGAACCGTCCTGGCCCGCCTTTACGACGTCACTCTTCTTGCGCAGATGCTGATAGGTGTTGTGGCTGAACAGATTCCCTGCTCCAGCACCGACCGGTGCTACCATCCCAATACCCGAGCTACCGGAGGAACTGCTCGTTTCTGCGGCCTGGTCATCATCGCCTGTCACCGAATCACGGACATGGTTATCGGTTGCGTTACCCATGCTCGGTGTGAGCGGGTGGGAAAAATCCAACGGTGGACTCGGTGTCTCCGGCAGTAGCAAACACGTCGAAGCGTCCTCCTCCGGCAGAAACGTCGATACCGAGTGTGAGGTTGTTAATGATTCCGGTAACAGATCTGCCCCAAGCAGGGTCGGATCAGTAGATATTTGCAGGTGATTCATTTTCACCCCACAAGTACTCTCACACTTTTATTTATCGTAAGCAATACGTAACAATTCTACCGCACACTGCTCGACGTAAGTGAGGAAAGTGTTCACTCTAACACACTCACTCACCAGCTTTGGTGGCACAGTTTTCGGATAGCGAATTTTCATTAACAGATTAGCTTATCTGCGTCGCAATATGCCGTCGGTGACGCTACACGCTTGGAGGAAAGACTGCAGTGAGCTATTCTTACGGCACTAGCTCACCGAGTTTGTACGGTCGCACATATGTCAATCTGGTGATGGGGGCGCACGACAATACCAATACGCGAATCAATTGCACAACCTTCCTGGCTCCGTTCTGTTCTCGTGTATCCCCTTTCGCTCCCTGCTGGCGCACAAACAATTAGCGTCTATTAACGCCAATCAACGTGGTTTGGATGTGGTTGCCATTAACAACCAGCAGCGGACGAATAAAATAAAAAATCGTTCAACCACACGGTTCACTTCACAAATTGCTACCCGATTTAGACTTGGAACCAGCAAGCTGACATCCGAACGTGTGAATAATGTCAGCGCTAAGGGATGACCTCCCCTGTTGCGTGAAATGGGCGAACAGACGTAATGGAGCAATGTGGAGAGGCGGTAATGTTTTCCTTCGCTAGGGAGGAAAATTTTGACAGAACGGGAAACTCACTCACTATGAGCGCCAGTCGTGGTGGCATGTGCGCGTGCGCGTTTCAAAGCGGAAAATAACCCCAAACAGCTGGGCCGGAATGAAAGCAGCAGGGTGATTCGTGGGAAGATTCCTGTTATAGTTATTAATATTGAAACTTTTCAGTTATGTTTCTTCGTTAAAAGTTATCAATAAAAAAATGTCCTCAAAATGTACAAGAATTCTATAAATTGCTCAAATTAGTAAATTATCCTTGTACAAGCTGCTATTAAGAGCTTTTCTATACAACTTGGAATATAATAATAAATCCAGAAATTACAAAGAAAGTTCTGATTTGTATCGTTTTTTGTCTGTTGGTTCCTGGTATCCTGTTGTTACTTCTTCTCGATGTCTTAAGTCATCCATCCTGGATCAGTAGAAACCTCCATCTGAAGTATTTAAACTAGTGGTCTGTAAAAGCTATCCTTTATCTCTACTAATAAAATTAGAGGCGTAGTGAACGAATTTAAAACTAAATTTGACCCTACAAGGAATGTCCTCCGTTGATAGACACTGTTCTATGAAATGTACACTAGGTACACGATGACCTGCATTGGTGCATTGCAGGTTACAGCTCAAATGAATCTCATGTGCAAGTGCAAAGTGCACTGAAATAACTTTCCGAACGAATCATGCCTTCTCCGCCTTATCAGCACGATGCATCTCAACACATTTCCAGACAGCTGTAGATTTCGAAACATTGCTGCTCCAAGTGCGCTCCACGAGTTCAAGCAAATGGATGCAGCATGCACACGACAATGTAAGTACAGGACGTACATTTCCGTTAAAACTACGCAATTTAACCTGACACTAGTGACGAAACAGGGTGTTGTGAAATAGGTTCCAAGGAACTGAGAAAAGCTGCCCAGGAATAAACACTCTTCTCCATGCACACAAACAATCGGAAATCAGTTTTGTGTGTCGCGCTGGAATTTGCTCCAAAACTCGAAACATACAAATATATGAAACTGCTGTGAACCGATTCCACATTAGCACACGAACGTTCGATAACCTTCCTGTTGGAGTTCAAAGATCAGCACGCATTTAAGATGTTACGAGCGTCATACGGGGAGTGCTCCAATGTTCGGGATAATCCTGCATAATTTCGGGTGTGTCGTGCATGTGCCTATGGCGCAAATATCACTTGCACTGGGCTGTTACCGATTCACTGGAACTGAGATGTGCCGGTGCGGCATTAGCGAAACGGCCGCATCAACCTCCCGAAGGCTTATCAGACCAATAAGTACGACCCGAACGGTTCTGGTTTACTGCTGGATCGATCATCTTCGGCCACGGCGAGCGCAGGGGCTTTCTTTGCTGATATAGTCTAGACCGAAGCTCCACCAGCCGACTCAATCCGATTGATCAAACAGTCAAATCCGGAAGGTTTTACTGTGTGCACTGTTCGCGTTTACAACGGATCTGGAAGTTTACAACTGTGGAGGACGATTGTAAGGCATTGTGAATGTTGGGAAAGCATTTCCGTGCAGCACAACGATCACCACCTGTATAGTCCGATCAATTCAATGTAGTTCGTGTTCGTAGTGCAATATAAAAAACAAAGAAAGTAAAAACGTGTACGGTACTAGCGTAAAGACACTAGGAGCTCGATAGAACGAGGCCTACGGAAAGCTAAACGTGCACGACAATTCATATCCTTCGGCGCGGTTCGTCTGTGGAGTTGTGGAGTAGCGTAGCAGACTATCTGTAACATCTGCTCGAGAATGCTAGTGTTGAAATACGATAACTTCGTCCCGATACCAATTATAGACAGTTCATGACACAGAGTGTCACCTTAGTGTTAATAAGTATCGTAGTTTAATTCCCATCGTCAAATCACTCGGTAAGTAATAAAGAAGTCTCGCAGAATTTAAAGTGAATAATCGTAATTAGTATACGCCGGAAGAACAACGACAAGTAAATCAGCTCCATTACCAGGCTGAGTTAAATCGTAATTCCTTACCGCTTATCAGTGCCACGCGTAGTAACGAAGGTTGAAAAGTGAGTGCGAATTCGTCACGACATGCTTTCAAGACATGTACGTTAGCCGACGGAACGACGATCCTTTTGTACACCTTCCCGGTGTATCTCTTAAGATGTTGCTCTTGAGTTCCAGAATTCTACGTACATAGAGTGCGATCTTTCGAACAACTCCAATGCTGGAAGATTGTCTTTTGTAATCAGCAAATATTTGCGCAAACCAGGCTACTATCTCAGGGCAAGAGGTCATGCTGAGATGCGGCCGAAAAATTCCATTCGTTTCTCTTCGGTACCTTCACGAACAAACCAAACTATTCCAGAGGCCTAAAACAAACAGCGAGTAGTATTATCGATGCTCCAGAGTCAACACACCCCTTCGCATGACGCGTGCATATGCGTAAACGGGCAGGACGCTTTGAAACCGCGCGCACCATGTGCGTTTTGAGGCGTACAATTTGTTAAACAAGCTCAATCAGGAAGTGTTCCGTGGAGGACTCCTGGAGGAATGGAAAACGATCGGCACAGAACCTATAGAAGATGTTGAGGTTATCAACAGGCACACTCCCAGCTCCCTTCTTGCTGCCAAACGGCACAGGGCGGGTACAGTGCAATCAGTGTCCCGCAATAACAACAACCGCCAAGCGAGATGTCTCGAGAAGCCAGGATTGCGATTGTGAAGTTGCGATCGTTCCAACAACAAATATGTGTACCGAAGGCAGCCCAGCAGTGCAAAACCGAAACCAGTGGCTATCAATTTCGAGCAAAAAAAAAAAGAAGAAACAAACGCTGATTATGCTTTTACTTTATATTATTTGCGTTGTATTTTTGCTTTTAATTAAAATGACGCTCCCTTCATTCCTTTCAATTTTGTTTTGTTTTTCTCTTTCTTCTTCTTGACAGATCGCCGACCAACATCTTTTGGCTGATCGTAACTGAACTGCGATCACAGTTGTTATCACAGTTCAACCGCTAACAGGAGTGTACAACGATACATTATCTATATCCTCGCTACACGTTCCTCTACGGCAATACTTCTTCTACCAATCGGAACCTTAGAAACTTACCTATAACTATTCTCTATTACGCCATCCTGCGTCGTGCCTAGCAGAGTTCACCATCCCGTCTTGCCGGCTTATCGATCGAATGGCTTTAGACTTTGCTGCCGGTTGTTTAGGAGGTAAGATTTTCTTTCCCAAAAAAAAAATCCAGTGATTCGTCCCCCGTTAAGAAGGTGCACGTGTTCCTATCCCGAGTGACACTGATGCCCCACTCCTATCTGGCGTGATGTTCACGTTTTCGTCAGACGACTTTGATAACATGGTACAGCAGAACCCGGACGCAACCGACTTTCATATACATTTTTCGGAAGTTTTACAAGCAAACAATGCGAACAAACAAAGACACACCATCCCGTCGGGGTGATGATGTCCACCGAATGACGACCGGATAGGTCAACGTCGCTATCACCGCAAACGATTTTAGACCTCGCTGATAATGTTGACTCTCGGCTCTAACGGCCAATAAATGGTTTTGAGAGTGAACTTTTACTGTTGGTCATTACCATACTGGTATCACTGCAAGCTCCCCCATCCCATCTCTGCCCCATTATCACTTTCACCCGAACCGGATTCATTACGGTGGCTGAACAGCAAACAAGGTTCACGTCCATGTAGTAAAACAGTATGTACCCCCTGCAGCGACTCTATGGGCGACATATCGCTTTGTAGCAATCAATCGATCGATCGATACCCTTTTTCAATGCGATTATCCCTCGGCCCTTCTTCCTTCGTTTAAGTTGATAAGAAACGGACGACGCTACTACACTCTAACACCCTCCTCTTCTCCACCTTTTCTCTTTCCCTTAGGATGTGCTGGAGTTCTTGTTGGCTTTCCGTTCGACACGGTGAAGGTACACCTGCAGACACAAAACCATAAGAATCCCCTGTACCGTGGCACGATCGATTGCTTCCGGAAGATCATTGTGCGCGAGGGCGTCCATGGATTGTACCGGGGTATGTCCAGCCCGATGGCGGGCGTTGCCGTGGTGAACGCGATCGTCTTCGGTGTTTACGGTAACATACAGCGGCGCACGACCAATCCGGACTCACTGTACTCGCACTTTCTGGCGGGAACGGCTGCTGGTTTAGCGCAAAGCATTGTCTGCTCACCGATGGAGCTGATCAAGACACGACTTCAGCTGCAGGATAATCTACCGCGCAGTGCCGAACGGTTTAGTGGACCGGTGGATTGCACCAGAAGCATTTGGCGTCGGGAAGGGGCGCGTGGTATATTCCGTGGATTAGGCATTACGGCAGCGCGTGATATGCCGGGTAGGTTAGGACTTGCAACGTTTCATGACTTCACATAACCGGTTCTTCTCATTACTCCCAGGATTCGCTAGCTACTTTGTGGCGTATGAGTATATGGTGCGGTGCGTTGTGGATCCATCGCCTTTTGTTATTCTGATGGCTGGTGGTCTGGCCGGTACCTTCTCCTGGCTCGTTACCTTCCCAGTCGATGTCGTCAAGTCGCGACTGCAAGCGGACGGCATTTCCGGCAAACCTCAGTACAGTGGATTGATCGATTGCGTAAGGAAAAGTCACGCCGCCGAAGGTCTTGCCTTCCTGTCCCGGGGGCTCGCGTCAACGTTGTTGCGTGCTTTTCCAATGAATGCCGTCTGCTTCCTGGTCGTATCCTACACCATGAAACTGTTCGAAGATCCCAAACTTACCAGCGTAGTGGAACTTGGAGCAAGTGCTGCAACGGTGGAACCTCCGCTACTGCTCGTTCCTTCAGTCACCAGTGCTCCAAAGCTTCAAACTCCTGCAACAACTGGCCACAAACGAATTGTACACGATCACGATGGCCATCTGCTAAGCATCAAGCAAAACACCTACCGATTCCTGCGTTCACTCGGTGCATTCAGTGAGGCAGTGTGCTGTGCCGAGATGGGAGAACTAACGGACGATCTGTACGATAGCAACCCGGACGAGCGGTTAGGGGCCAACTATGCCAAGCTGAATGAACTGCTGCTCAGCACAGATCCGGAGGACACTAGCAATCGTTACCCATTCCTGGGCGATTGAATGTCCCCAACAGCATGGACCTTTTCCGAACCGTTTTCTTTTTGTTGGATGAGGCCACCAAAGACTTGTGTACAAAGAAACCCTAGACTAATAGTTGCCGATGGGAACTCCGTGTATGAAAATATATGTTTTATTTAAATACTACCCAAAAGGAACTCATGTCACACAGAAAGAAGCAAACAGCGTCACACACACACACACACACGCAAGCCCATCTCACTTAAGTAATTGGATAATTTTGTTAAGATTATACTTCTGGGTGGGGAAATCTTGCTGCAGTGTTTCGACTACCGCCACAATGTTTTCATTCACCTCACGCTGACGTTGCAGATCGGCCTGGATGAGTATCTCATTGCGGAACTTTGGCAACTGCTGTGCATTTGCCAGTGCCCGATAGCGACGAGCCCGGTATTGATGACGTACGATGTAATCGAGATTTTCCTGCTTCAACATGGATGCTTGTTCCGTTTCCGCACGGATCAGATTGGTTTGCAGTTTTTCTTCCTCAATCTGATGCTTTTTGTTCTCGATCTCTGCCTGGAGCAACTTTTGGGCAGTGTCGATCTCTAGCAGACTCTTCTCCGCTTGAGATATTTCCTAGAAGAATGGATGAGGTATATTGAGCTGGGTAACATAATGATAAATCGTAGACTTACCGAAAACACCATCTTCAGTTTGTTCTTGAGCTCATTGATCTTATGCTGCATCGTCGAACGGGTCTTGAACTTGCCTCCGTACACCTTTTCCCGTGCATTAACCGATTCGAAAATATTCTCACGATGGTGGACAGTATTTTCCAGATCGTGGACTAACTTCTCCTGCATGCGCTTCAACTGTCCGTACCGTACCTGCATACGATGAATCTCCGCCTTCATGAGACCTATCTCGCTGTTTTGTGTTGTTTCCTCTTCCTTGAACTTCTTTGCCTCGGTCGACATCTTGCACTTTGTCTCCCAGGACAATGCTTCGCGGTGCTTCTCCAGTACCTCCTGCTTGCAGTCCTCGATCTCCTTTCCGAGATCCTTAAGCTCTTGCTCCAGACCTAGCACGGCCATTTCGGCATCTCGTAGCCGTTCCGTTGCCTGATGATGAGCTACCACACACTCTTGTTCGCCTTTCTCATGTACTTGGCGCGTTTTGAACAGCTCCATGCTGGCACTATCGAGCCGTGTGTTGAGTGCCGATAACGAGCGAACAATCTCCCTGTTTTCATTCATCACCTCCTCCAGCTGGGCTTCGATTTTGATTGCCTTCTGTTCGGCCAGTAGAAGCTCTGCAAAGAATGTGGCAAAGAGCATTAGTATAGAACGACGCATAATAGTACTCTCCTTCCCTCCAGTACTAACTCATTCTGGAAGAGTTGATTTCATTCAGCTGCTGGGAGCGCTTGTTCGATTGCGCACCGACGCTGAAATGCAACTTTAACCACGATGCACGCGCCTCCTTTAGTTGCGCCTCAACCTCCACGATGTCTTGCTGGACGTCCAGCAGCTTCAGCTCGTCCGGGTTCATCTCCTGTCCTCCCGCTTTGCTGATCAGTTGGTCCAGTTCGCGATTAAGTGAGTCCAATTTGCGTAGCTTCGCGGCAATCATTTCCTTCCGGAGCTTTATCTCCTCGTTGTGTTTGTTTGCGTCTGCATCCATCTCATCATGTTCAATCTTTGGAAGGTAAAGCAAAAAAAAGCAACCAAATGTACTTGGTCCTATTTATCCACGTTCTCTATCATCTTACCTTCGCTCTGCTCAAAACGTCCTTCGAGGTCTCTACAAGTGATCTCCACTTTTCCAGATCAAGCAATACCGTCGATAACTGATTTTCCGTGACCTCCATGTTGATCTCAAGTTCCCTTCGCTTTTGGGTGGTATCGACGAGCAGCTTACGCTGCGCTTCGCCGGCCTTATCCGTGGTTAGATGATCTTGCAGCAGCTCCAATATCTGCTCCTCCAGGTCGAACTTTTTGCGGTTCTGTTTCTCCAGCGTTTGGCGTAGCGATTTCAAGTGATTTTCAATCAACAAACCCTCCTGCTGAGCCTTCAGGATATCGGCCTCGGTTTGTTCCAGAATCAGAGCATAGTGATCCAGGTCACGCTTGAGCTTATCTTCGTCTTCCTGCTCCTTCCGGACCTGCTTCTCCAGCGAGTTAATATCCCCCTGGATGCGATTCTTAAAACCAGCCAGCTTCTCGTTCTGCTCCATTTCTTTCGCCGCCGTCTTCTTGGTTATTTCCGTTTTGCTCTTGATAACTTTGTGCTCCTCGTAAATCGTCTCGAGTTCTTCCTTCGTCTTTACCAGAACCCGGTCCCGTTGCTGGATTGCCACTATCACTTCGCCCCACGACTGGGACAAACTCTTGTGCTCATGCTGCAATGCTTCTAGGTCGGTGTTTGCATCGGCCAAACTACGGCTAATCGTTTCCCGCTTCTCGTCCTGGTTCTTAATCTCATCCTCGATTGCTTCCAGTTCCTGCTCCTTGCGTTTTACCTCCGTCGAGAGGTTTAGCAGAAGCATATCTCCCTTATGCTGTTCTTCCGCTGCAATTAGCTTATCCTTTGCGTCTTTGCTCACGACACGCTTGGCAACGGCGATTTCGTCCTTGATTTCTTGTGCCCACTTAGAAAACTCGTTCTCAAGAATGGTCAAGTTCTCCAGTTCCATCAAATGCTCCTTGTGCACCTTTTTCAGTTCTTTCAGCTCTTGCTGCTGTTCCTCGAACTCCTTGCGATACTGGGCAGCCTGCCTTTCCTCCTGCTGCCGTTGGGTAGTCAGTTCGATAATTTCCTTACTATAAATTTCGAGAAGCTCCTTCTGGTTATCAATTTCTTCCTGCAGATCGTACAGCTCGGCACCGACCTCTTCTGATTCTTTTTCATTCTGCTCCAGACGATGGTTTAACTCGGCCACTTCTTCCTCTAGCTGGTCCTTCACCTTCAGCAGATGAGCCTTGAGAGCGGCCTGGAAGCGCTCCAGCAAGGGATGATCCGTTTCCAGCACACCCACAGGATCCATAACGGATTCGTTAAATGCATCCGCCTGCACACTGATGGAATTGGCATCTTCTTCCGGATTCATTTTCACCAGTGGAGAGTTAAACCAATATTCCTGCTTGCTAAAAAACAATAATCCGTACTCTGCTGTGAAGGCGCGTCAGCAGTAAATAAATGAAATGCAACGGTTGCTATGGTCACGTGTTGCTAGGACCGTGCAGGTTGCTTACATTTAAATTGTTACTTGATAAGAGACTTCATAAATTATTTATGATAATATTCTTTGGATGCTTAAAATGTTTTAATATTAATTATTTATTTTAGTTTACTTTAAAACAAAATTTCCTGTTTTCCGAATAATTTTTTAAACCAATTTAATTTCGAGCTCAATCGAGCAGATTCGAGCAGAAAAGCGGTGAAAGATTTCACCGTATGTTTTCGTTGGTTTTTTTCTTGAATTGGCACAGTGTATTATGAATTTTCGGTATTTTTTAACAATGAATTTTGTGCCAAAATATACCTTACAAAAATTTATATTTTCAAGTGTTTCGAAAAGGATAAGCTCATAAACCAAAACGCGTTTTGTTCTTGCTGTGGACGTTTTTGTGCACATCACTGTCAAACTGTCAAAAGATCGCTTTGATGTAAACAAAGTGGCGAAACGTAAACAAAACCACATCACTTGCAATGTTCTTATAAAAATAGCTAAATAAGTAATATTTTCAATTAAAATTATACTTTTTCCTGATCTACCATGTAGCAGTGTGGCATTATTGTGTGTTAGTAATGTAAATTCATGTGCAGAAGCGAAAATTATATTCTGTTTGTGGTAATCTCCGAAGCAAAGGAAAGAGATCTGTCGAATTAGAGAAAGGCCGCGACAGTACAATTTTAGGCTTAGCTTCAAAATGGATTACAATATTAGTCGATTGTGCCGTGTGTGCCTGGAGGAAGGAGTATTCACATCAATCTTTAGCACCGAGTTGGTTCCAATGGCACCCGCTAATATGCTCGCAATGTGTTCGAACATCAAGGTAAGAATGTGTGTGTGAGTGTTTGGTAGAATCCTGCGGATTAACGGTGACGGTCCCATGCTGTTCAAAGGTATCGAGAGATGACGGTCTGCCGAGTACGATTTGCAACAACTGCATGTACCGACTAGGGGTGGCATTCCATCTTAAGCAGCAGTGTGAGAATTCCGACATTAGACTGCGCCAGTACATGAACGGAGGCTCGGCAATGAACTACAGCTACACGATGGAAAAAGAAACGATGACGGACGAATCGTGGCTGCTCTCGGGCATGGAACACAAAGCGGATGATCAGAAATCGGCAGAAAAGTATGTATTGCTTACCAAGCCATTCTCAGTGCGTATTAACTCGCTCGTTTGTTTGGTGTTTGCAGAAAATCGAACAGTAGGAAACGATACAGACCCAAACTGCCGGAAGAACGTAAGAAACGAGGACCGAAACCGATGCCAAAAATACCACAAACGTGCTACCAGTGTCACAAATCGTTCAAGTGTGCCGCTCAGCTACAAATGCACTTAAGGTAAAGCTTGTAAATCAACGCAAAGTAGAAACAAAAGCCTAATAGCAATATTACCCTATCCCTTCGAAGGACGCATTCCGGTGAGAAACCGTACGCGTGCAACATTTGTCCACGGCGGTTCGCCCAAAAACACAACCTGGCCATCCACGTCCGCACGCACACCGGCGAACGACCGTACCAGTGTGAAATCTGCAGCAAACAGTTTTCGGCGCTCGGGAACTTTCAGGCACACAAGAAAATACACACCAACGAGCGAGATCACGTATGTCCGTCGTGCAACAAGGGCTTCATCACATCGGGCGATTTGACGCGCCACATGATTTCGCACTCGGGCATCAAAAACTATCACTGTGATATCTGTGCCAAAAGCTTTAGCCGCAATCGCGACATGATGGCACACAAGCGCAAGATGCATCTGAACGAGTGTGGCAACGAAAGCTACAAATGCCATGAATGTCACAAAGTCTTCGCTACGCTGAACAATCTCAATGGGCACATGCGGGTACATGCACCGGATGCGAATGTCCCGGTACCGGATCCTGTAGTGGAACTGATGCCCCCGGTGCAGCAACATCAGCAACTCCAGCCCCAACAGCATCAGCAAGTTCCGGTTGCAATTGCACTCGCACCACACGGACTCGGTCCGCCGGGACCGCTCGGTGTTGGTTTGGGCATGTTACCGTATCCTTCCTCGCACGTTGCATCACATCCACCTGCCCAGGTCGCTTACCACGGCCAGATGCATCCGGCACAACGTTTGCATCCGTACTGAAACACATCACGTGACAAGAAACATCAGATTGCAGTTTACATCACACATTATTGCATTACATCAAGTTAATATTTATTTAGCTTGTAAGGAATAAAATTCGTATTTGCAGATGAAGGAGTTTTATTGCTGATTTAGGTTTTGTTTCCTAGCTCTGCCTACAATCAATTTTACATACAAGATAACGGAGAAGGAATAGTACATAGTGCTAGTGTGTTTGTGATACTGGTTTTCCTTGGAATTAACACATCATTTTCGCAATGTGTATTTGTGCGTACATTCGTGAGCGCTGGGAAGAGTGGTTTTCTTTCGAAACACATGATCTTACGATAAACACCATCTTACGCTAACACGTTTCGAGACAAATCGATACAATTGGTCACTTGAATGCTTCATCAACAATTCCCCATTTGGTACGAAATGTAAGAATCGCTTCAACAATTTGCATTTCATGCAGAGTTTTTGCAAATTTCCTAAACAATGCTCCTGTAACTCCAACGCACTCGTCCGATTCTGGCCAAACAACCGCTTGATTAACAAAAGCTGCAACAAGATATCTACGCGACGTGTGTTTCGTGCATGCCATGCACGCAGTTTAGACTAAACATACGCCCCAAATGGGATGTTATGCTTCAAACACGTCTAATTCGCTATTTATAAACTAACGCTAAGTTCTCCCGGTTCAGAGAATCGTTATTGTTTTATCACAAATATTTGGGGAAGTCCATCCGTGAATACTTTGGCGTCGTCGACGGGAAGGGGGGCGAAACACAGAATGGACACTTACATTTTAATTGAACCAGGGATATCAACCTAACTACATCTGGTTGTCATTGTACACGTGTCTTACAACAAACAACAAGATAAATACTTTTTCCGTAATTGTGCTCCAGAGTTCCTATTATATATATACTCTCAACAACAAGTTCAACAAACATTACACAAACCACTCTGTTTGTGGTTGTGCCTTCAAAATCCGGCGTTCGTACATCCATTATTGTTGGTCCTTTTGCTGCTGGCTCGATATCCGGTAGACTTCCGGCGGGAGAGTATCCTTTCAAGTTGCCATTTCTTAATGGCTTCCGGACGCATGTATCGAAATTCAATTAAAACTCCCCGGTAACAGAGTCCAGGTGTGCGAGTAAATGGAAGTTCATTGGACATTGTGTGAACAAATTGGTTTCTGTTTGGAATTGGATTCTAGCTGGGTGCGGAGGTGAACTTCACAACCGATGCAATACACTACCCGGGTCGTACTTGTACATCTTCACCAGCAACGGATAGTGCACGTTCTCGTCATACCCGTCCGTCTGCTTCAGTTCGAGATGTCGGGCCCAGATCGCTTCATTGTAGCACTGGAGCAGCTCGTAATGAAAGCCTCGGGCAACGCACTCATTCAGGAAGAGACTCAACGTTTGACCACGCCTTGGTGCCGTTATCAGTGCGACTCCTTCCTCGGCCAGCGAGTGCCAGATCGTATCGATCAGCTGTGATCGGGACTCGTCGAAGAAAAGACAATCGGCCGAAAGGATAAAGTGATATCGTGCTTCCCCTTGGTCTGGATCTCGGCAGCTCGTTTGTTCCCACTTCAGTACGGATGATTTGATCGTGCAGTTGAATTTGTTCAGTACGAGCGATTTGCGTACATTCTCGACCGAAAGCTCGTTCCCATCGGTAACGTGTACGAAGGCGGGCTGCCCATACTTGGCAAGAACCAGCCCTGCCAGACAGGTCATTCCACCACCAAGTTCGAGCACGGACGTTCCTTCGAACTGGGAGAGTCTGGAAAGGATATAGTACGCGAGCGCTTCCTCCGATGGCCAAACGCAGATATTG
This sequence comes from Anopheles culicifacies, assembly GCA_000473375.1. NCBI lineage: Eukaryota > Metazoa > Arthropoda > Insecta > Diptera > Culicidae > Anopheles > Anopheles culicifacies. Next base: position 13,858 of record AXCM01001497.1, on the reverse strand, counting down.
CCAGTATTGTTAAAACCGATCAGTTCACTTGCAGTCCAAGGACGTTCTGGACCGATCAGCCGAATCTTCAACCGATACCGATCGTACAGCCGGTAGACGTATACATTCTCGTCCTTTTCATCACCGGCACGATCAGCTTCGATAAGGTTAAACTTGGAGAACTGATCATCCTCACTCGAGTCGTGGCGAAGTGCTTTGGCGAGAAGTTTCCAGCGCCGTCGTGCATTGCCAGTGTTGTGACGCTTACGCTCCAGTGCGTCCTCTAGCTCATTGACAACGTCCGTTACGACGAGCTGCTGCTGTACGGAAGCGACGATATCTTCCAGCCGATTGTTATTAGCCGTATCTTGGCCGGTGCTATTTTTACTAATCTCATCGACTGTCATCCCCTCTACGAGCACCAATGCTCTTGTGGGTTCTCCAACATCTCCAACACTCCCTTCACGATTCTGCACGATAATATCAGTTGCCAGGACGGACGATTGCTGCTGGGCGGCGTCATCTTCAATCGCCACCGTTCGGCACAAACGTTCCGACCACCGTTCCGTGTCCATGCCAGCAATTGGCATTGTGGGAGCAGTGATTGATGGGATGGTAGGGTTGGCAGAGGAGCAATCGTCAGTGCTCTCCTCAACCCGGCGTTGCCGGCGCAACGATTTAATTGGATTATTCTCACCATCAACCGGCGCTTGGTCCAACCCTTGGACGGTGACCATGTCTGTCGGCCGGTCCGGTGTCACCTGTTGCTGAGTTGACATTTTCCAATTTATGTCATCTTCGTCGTGTCGTCGTCGCCGTCTCAGCCACCGGTCATCCGTCGCATCGTCCCCCGTTTCCACGGCCGTTGTCACCGAACCGACCGAGCGCATTGCAGTGAAACTGTTTTTGCTTTTGCTCCCGATGTCAGCAGTAATCACCCTTCGTGTACATCCAGAGCTAGTCGGCAGTCGAAGACGTGAGTTCCAAGGATTGATTCGGTTAATTCCACTCACACACACACGGTTGAATGGTTAATTTGTTGTTACATCCACGCACCTACGGCAACTGAAAGATGGGAAAAAGGAAGGAAAAAGAAATGTTTTAGTACGAGACAGAATGCATCGCACACACTTCCTGCAACTAAAGTCGACTGGCCGCTCCCCTATCCTCCTCGCCAGTCAGCAGTGCCAGTGCGCCAAGATAGAACGGTTGGTTTAGTAGTTGGTTTATTTATAACAATCAATTCCCGGTGTAACCTTACATGCCTTTCGCCTCGGCCGGGCCCCCTTCCAACCACACCAAGCCGTCTAATGCATGCGATTTATTGTGGTGCGGTGTGTTGGACGAAAATGTTGGCCACGATTCACGATACACTTGCCATTTGTTAGCCATTGCAATGAACATACACACACACAAGCACGTGCGCCGCCCGAACTGGTCTGCTTCAATGATGACGAGAGACCACCGAACATCACCGCATTTCCACTTGAGACCTTTCACATGCTTCAAATGGACCACCATGGATTTACCGATGAGCGGAAGAGTACCAGATTTTAAAGCCGGCCTGTTGGCTTCCCCTTGCCTACCTCGATAAGGTTTTTGGCTACAGTTCAACACGAAATGGAAGGGAACAATCGCTAACAACCCAGCGGAACCTAGACCGAACGCGAACGGATATAAAATTTAAATTGAACCGTTGACGTGCAAATGTGATACACACCGGCTTTCAACTAGCAACTGATATGATTTGATATAAGTGAAATGGACCGGGAGGATAGATGATACACGCGGGAGGAAGATAATCAATTTGCTTACGAACGCACGCTCGTTGATTGGTGCTTATCAGCGACACGGCCGTATGGAGTTCTGATAAGTGTGTTTGGGGTTTTGAATTTAGGGGAAAAGCGTACAGCGATAGAGGAAGAATTGAGCATACAGAGCGATACAAGTAGAGCGCGCTTTAATAAACAGACATTCAAATGATTTATGAGAAAAATGGTAAAAGAGACTATCAAATGAATTCCTCCCTATTTCTGCCCAACATAAGATAGCCTTGGACATTCGTCTGATTGAAGACCGACGATATCTACGAGAGAAGATAATGCTATGATTGGTTTGACATGGGCACCAATGTTTGTTACATGGGCAATTATTTAAATATTCATTACCAGGTAGTTCAAAAGTGTTTGATCCCTACAAATCTTTAAAGTTGCTCTCCGTTGTATCTGACTCTTTTCAAAAGATAACGCATAAAACCCAATCGTTCGTTTATCAAACGTCTTTTTACGCATGAACGACGTATATGTACAGACAATCTCACCATTTCATTATTCCTATCACGAGTCCCAAGTGCACGAAGCTTTAGACGACGAGTTCCCCTATACAATTGGTGCTAGATAAATCATTTAAAATCCAACCTCTTGATGCTCATATACGATTCCCATCTGAGACGTGGAAAAATCGTCAAAAAGATACGCGAATGTCATTACGTTAGGCCATCCAGTCCAGGAGTTCTGTGGAATTGAGAAGAGTGAAGAATGGCGGACCTGGTGGTCGCTAAGGAGTTCTGAGAGGCTACCTTCTTCCTTTCACCATTGTCCACAGTTCCGAATTTGACGTTGGAGCTATCGTGAACGTTAGGGAATCACATTTCAAAGGGTTTCAAACCTCAACATATTCTTCATTAAGAGACGATGAAGATCGTCAACTGATCTGGCCCAATAGTAAGATCTACCTATGGTGTACGAAGTAAGTTTTGCTACGGATGGGAGCTTCATCTTTTACTCCACTTGGGTTCTTCAAGTACTCTAACTTCTAATCCAACAGCGGAGGTCCTCAACAAAGTCTGAAGATTTTTTCATTTTGTTAGCCATTATTTCCTTTGGAGGGTCTGCCTTCGGTTTATCTGCAAAGTACGTCTGTCTCAAATAACAACTCTTTTCTCATGTACCTAACGTACATTCACATAAGCCAACTGCAGCAGTCTGTTAAACATCAATCCAAATTTTCGCTCTCCTTTGGCACCATTTCTTTGCCGCGAGCTTCAGCTTCTTGACATTGGACTTCATGTGGCTGTGTGCAGTACACTTTTCATGCCAGCTGCTGGCATCGAAAGGCAGAAAAAAAATCCCAATAACCCGATAATGTGAGGTCAGATTTGGATCACAATTATCATTCCGGGTGTGTCATGGAGCATAAGGCATTGTTCCAACAGAATCGACAAGAACCCTGTCCCTTTTCTTTCAATTCTTTCTCTTTCGGTCGCGCATTACACATTCGCAAGCTCAATATCTAGATCTTTAAACGATCAATTTAGAAATCGTTTCAAGGATTTTCTTGTGGCATCGCATCCTTTGCCAAAAAACTCTTGCCTCGCCCGATGGATGTAAGCGAACGCGTCAATTTGGCCTTGCCAATGGTACCGATGATGATGATGATGATGGTGATACAGTAACTCAAGGGTGGTGGGCTATTGGCTTCGGAGGACACGTTGCACGGACGTGCAGCAGATTTATCTTCATATACTGGCGCACTCACAATTGCCAATTGCATAAGCGACACACTACTGACTCATTCAAATGCGGCATAGAATTTGGGTAGCCAAAGGAGAGGAAAGAAAAAAAAATGTAAGAGGCCAATCGATTGCAAAAATTATGACCTGTGATGTGAACGTTTTAACAAATCCCTGCCAGATTATAGTTATTGTTTAAAAATAAATCCCTTCACTTGACAAAACAGTAAATCATGTCGGTGCTTCATAACTATTCCTTGCGAGCATTCGGCAAATGATTCCTTGGGGTAGGAATTGGGATGTTTTTTGTAAATATTTAATTGGTACTGGGGTTTCGAAGAAGCGAGTGTTCTCCTTCACCGATTGCGACCGGTTGGTTGGGGATCGGTTTTAAATGCCAAAAGGGAACTCTCGGTCACCGATGCGGAAAAGCGTATGATCATGCAAGAGTGTAGCAGCACCACAACGACGACCAACGCCGACCAACGACAGTGATGCTGATGGTCAAATAAAAATATCGCCAACAAATGGGCGAGCAAATCTCTAATATCGTTAATTTGGATTTTAAAGTCACACACCAACACACGAATAAGAGAATCGTGTAAGGGGGAAGGGCCAAGGGTGAAGAGATTGGATGGTATGTCGCACAGGTGGATCTACTGGTTACGACTTATAAACCATCACACACACACACACTCGCAAGCGCTCACGGCGATGTCCTATTCAATCATGTCAAGGATAGGAACCGTAAGCGCCATGATGTATTTTTTTTATATTCATAGCATAAAACGGTTTGTAGAAGATTATTCACCCTTTTTCCGACAGCTAAAAAGGTTGAGAAAAAAAAGAAAATCAACGAACCAAATGTACAATTGGCCACGCGATATCTATTGGATGGATTAATTACCTACAACACGCTGGAAATGGAGGAATGAAATAACAAAAACTTAACGCTGTTGTGCCTTTTCGAAGAGAATATTCATTCGCTTGTGAAAAGGTTGAAGTGGTCAGACTGTGTGATGATTTTGTAAAATGGAGTTAAATTAACGGCCCATCATACGTTTGGTATGATGAAATATTGATTTTTAATCGTAATTAGTTCATGTGAATTGTTTGATTTATTTGTATTTAACCGGGTGCCCTTGAATTGGTGGAGAATTGCATTATGATGATTTCTGAATTAATTATTTTGAAGGAATTTTTTTGAAAAAATATCAAACACGTTTGAAAATAAAAAATAATTGAATTGAGCACCTGAAAACAACGCTAGCATTATGTATACAAAGATATTGCATTTCTGTTAAAGGATTGTTTAAATTATTAACCTTTAAGCTGCTAAAATAATGTCTCTCCACAAAGCTAGTCTGCTCGAAGCTCAATTTGCTTCACTCAATAAACTAAACCCCCCACAGCCAGCCAGAACTGCTGCTCTGGCTCATTACTCCGACATAATTACCTTCAGAACAGTAAAAACGCCCCAACGACGATGACGACGGCGACAGTGACATTAGCACTCCTAATTTGCACAATGGCTCATAATTTCTTCGCCTCACGTATAAAGGTCGACCGGCCTCGGGGAAATTGAAAATTGTGCAACTGCATACGGGAAAAGCGAATGCATTCGTAGCCCAACCGACCGAGCGTGGTCACCTTTAGTTAAGGTGTCCGTTTTGTTTGTTTGTTTGTCCGTCTGTCGGGGGTATGACAAGTTCAGCTGTTGTGCTCTTTCAAGCTGCCACTCCCCACAAAAAAAAACACCCCAAGGGCTCTAACAAGCGGCCAAACACTGAATGGGAATGCATTTCGAACCAATTATCCTATAAATAAATAGGTGGTTCCGTCTTATGATGGGATGTTTGTTCAATTGCGTCGGTCTAAGCGTACCGGCGTGCTTTACTAACCTTGACTGTGAACGGGTTTAGCGAAGTGCTGCAAGATAAACGATTCTGAGTTCGTGGCGATCGGAACGGAAACCCTCATCCATTGGGTTCATGTGTGTAAATTAAATATTGTTTTACTATAGTACGTTACGAGCACAAGCGATGATTTTGAATAAACAAATATTTAATCATCCATCCGCGGATCGACAACACACGTGTATTTGCAAACACCAATGCACCAACATATCATGCGACCGAGCAAAATGGTTTAGAATTTATTTTATTAGCTACCGAGTTGGTACCGGTAATAAAAGTTAACCACTGTGCCGAAGCAAGAATGAATGTCCCAAACTTTCTTCGCCACAAAAAGATTCGAACGAATTGGGGGAAAAAAAGAATCCTCCCACCGATCCCAGACACCGCGTAGTACGGATAGATACTCAAAACACATGTTTCAGTTCATTTTTCAATTTGTTTCATTAAACGATCGTCCACCATTGGTGTGGGCTAGGAAACGCGTGTGGAGGACTGAAAATGTGTGAGAGAGAGAGATAGAGAGTTGAATTGCTTTTATTTCTTATTCCCTGCTTGGGTTGATGTCTGTTTCGTTGGGGGTGATTTTCGTGGTTTACATATTCTCGATCTGCTTCTTGGTATTTACACAACCTGTAGCTTCAACGCAGATGGCCCGAGCACCGGGTGTTTGTGATATTCCAGATCGCAGCAGATAGATGCAGAAGATGATCATCTGCGACCAAGGCAAGCAGGATGGGAATGGGAGATCTCTTACAGATCTCCCCAACTGGATCATACACACACAGGTGAACATATACACACAAAAACACAAGCAAGTGGCCTTCAAACCACCCACCAACATTCATCCGGTGTTCGCGGAAGATCAGCGACAAAATTTATGAATGAAATTTTATTTCAAGAGTACCACAACCCTAAGGGGTAGACGAGGTGAGAGATGTTTGAGAGAGTGTAAGCAAAACAAGATCCACCTCTCCCAACACTCGTTGTGCTATAGAGAAACGATCTTTTAATAACAAATTATTTTCACCTAACCAAACAGCCGAAAGCCGTTGAATCCTTTTGTTTTTTGCTCGTATTTTTGGGAAGAATTGAGGTAAACGACGACGACACGATTTGATCACAATCGTAACTCCCATCAACCGCAGCACCGAAACCGAAAACCCACCGCCCGATACAATCTGCTGATCCGCGCACATTCCTTTCCATTCCGGTGGCGGAAGATCGTTGCTTGATCTTGTTATTTTCAGACGCAAAGGCTATACTTAGCCAGTACGCGGTGTACAATTTAAATGTCGCTGGTTGCCGGATATTTTGCACCACTACCTTTTAGTTTAATTTGGCGATGAATTGTAAGCGAAACATAGACTAATTAGAAGCGGACAAAACACTGCACTGTACCTACCGCAGCATCAAAAATACGAAGGTAATGCTCGTGGGTGGGAATAATGAAGGTGCAAGCGAGGGGGACTTTTTTTTACAGTCTTGTTGATGCAAATGTAAATAGCAATAATTTAATGTGCACCACGTTTGGTGATTTGACATTTGTGATTGCGCGTCATGGTTGGTTTTATGATTTCGTTTGTTTGTTTGTAGAAATCAAACCGCAACAAGCTTCTGATAAACAATCGGTAAAGATTGCTTGGAGTTTGACTGTTCACATTTCCTACGACAACAACCGCAATAACCACTATAGCATCTGTTTGGATGATATATTGGAAGACAAATTTAAAACATCGTTCAACCCCACTAGGGGACGGACGAAACTGACAGTGCAGCTTCCGTCGGCAGATGGAGGCGCCTTGTGGTTTGTTATTGAGACACATGTTTTAGCTATTGCATTGGTGGGATTTCTAGGTTATATTAATTTTACTGTAGGAAGCAAAGCATAACATTGCTGCCCAGTGTTGCCAATTCCATGTTTTCCTTTTCGGTTCTTTGACTCTCTTCGCAACCCAAAGCACTCTCCTATCGCAAGTTTTTTTCTTCCTTTTTTGTAATTAAGATACATTTTGTTTTTAACTAATAGAATTAAAAAATAATTGTGTAATTAACCAAAAAGCAATACATGTCTATATAAATGAATTTTTGAATACATCACCACTAATTTGAGAAGAAAACAATCACATAAGGAAGATATGGAGTTGTATGCTAAATTAAATTTGTATTAGTTATTAAGTAAACGTCATATTACGAAAAGAATGATTTAGTCATGAGTGTTCAATAAGAAATTAAAAACAGATAAAAATAAAATAGTTTTACCACTTAGTTGTGTTTTTTGTAAAAATACAACAATTTCTTCTTGGTAGAAAGTTCCATAAGTATTTATTGAAATGATGCTAATTAAATCCAGATTAATTCATGGTAAATTAGTGACCCTTGAGTAATAATTGCTTAATTTTTGAATAATTTCCTTCTACATGAAAATGTGATGGAGTCGCCTGGTGGTCCAATATTCTCTCACCAAGCACCAGGCGTCTCCATCACATTCCACGGCCACGGGCGAAGGCCAAAAAACTTATACGCAAGAAATTTCACAACCCGCAGAGCCGTATTTCCTTTTTCATTTCCTGATTTGTCCCCCCCCCACACACACACACACACACACACACAGCTCAATAGATGCCGGAGCGGTGAAGTTGACCGAAATCATGATTTATGCTCGAGACAGATTCCAAAGACTGTCTCAAGTTGTACGTACGAGCGCATATCGCACGTGCACGTAAACCACTCGCATACGCAAAAACAAAAGCGGTTCGAAAACGCATTCACAATGGGGTGATGGGGGTTAGGGATGAAAACGCTTCACTGCCGCAGTCTTTTGCACTACCAGCAGCAAGTTATGCAAGGAAATGCTCCTTTCCAGAAAAGGTGAACTCGAAAGGAGAAACGATCCGCAATCCGTATCCGCAGAATCATCCGCAACGTTCAGCAACAGATGATAAACGGTTGTTGTTTGCAATGTTCGAACATGCTCAATATAAGCGCTTTGTTGGCGTAAAATACACACTTCACTTGAAGCATACGTGTGCATTGCTGCTCACCTGTCACCTTCCTGTTCGGTGGAATGCAGTGCCCAGTGCCTGCCTCTCGGATGCAGCAAGTTGCTCAATGTCAGATTTCGGTCGGTTCACGGTCAAACAGCCGACAGCAAGGATGCACCAACGAAAAAACGCATTGCTACAAACCACACGTGGCTTACGTGTGTGTGCGTGTCTGCTTGATTTTAGTTTTGTTAGAATGGTTTTATCACAGCATCAGCGTACGAGTGAGGTATCACTTATCAGTTGGTCCACAAAACTCTCACTTCCTGGCACTTTTCGGACACACGCACACGATACATCACACGTTCAAAATTCGGCGTCAGGTTCAGAAACCGCGCGAACCCGCAGCTGTCCTCGCACTAATTAAACATAATACTGATTGATGACCACCAGCGGTGTGTGGTGGTCGACTGACACTGAAGCGGGATAGACACTAAAACCCGCTAGAGGGAATGATGAGCACTCGGAAGGGGGACTGGCTGTGTTTCTTCTTCTATTTAACCTACACCTAAACAACGGAGTAGCGTAACGGAATTAAATGATCCTTGAAAAGTGTGTTTTCTTTTTTATTTTCGCTTTTTTAAACAATTAACCATCTGATTATATTTAACGAAGCAGTGTTTTTTCTACGCACATAGAAAACCCTCCAAATAAAAAGGTACGCGGTAAAAATTAACTTCCACTCCACTAGACGGCCTAACGGATGGCTTGCGTTTTTGGCGGGACGACCAACCGACCGACTGGTGTCACACTTGGCTGCAAAACGTAACGTGCGTGGTCTGCTTCTACTAAAACCAGCACAACACGATGCTACCGTACCGGAGCACCAGATTGAACTGAGCACCGGTGTACGAGCGGAACGTAACGTTTACGGCAAATAAAAAGCGAGCTACCCCGCTTCCCAACAGCTTAGGAGCATCCTTTCCCTAGGGTTGTGCACTCTTTTGACGCTAATTCAAACAAAAAAACTCATATCTTCTTTTTTGTTGCGTTTTGCTTGTGCTCCTCCTCTTCTTCCATAAATCTTGTCTACCAAGCGTGCCAATTCAAACTCGAATCGAAAGAGCGAACGCACGAACGATACACGAGAAGTAAAGCGTAAAGAATGCACTCTTAAACACTCGTCCCATTCTCGCTCTCTCGCGTGCTCTCGTGCGCTTATGCGAAGATGCACGCTGAAACGGTTAAGAAGATTATATCGAACTGTGATGGTCAGTAGACAGACACAGGCGAGCACGATGAGCCATCAATGAGAGTGTTTATTTACCGCCAATAAATGAAAGTAAACCACAGAAGATCAGCTCAATGAGCGATTCGGAAGAAAAATTATGGCGAGAGTAGCTTATGCTCACATTTAAAGTAGCGTTTTTGGCGCGCTTACGGCAGGTCAGGCCAAAAGCCTGCGACCTCTCCTTGCCCCTAGGGCTAAGGACCGTTTCTATGTTCGTTAGTTTTTCCTTCCTCCAATTGCAACGGGAAAATGCCAGCTAAAAATGACTCAACCTCCGGTCGAAGTGAGGTTATGTTTTTACACATTTGTGTGTTTATAATGGTTTAATTCGTATATTCATCGAGCGGTAACCAAAAAGAAAAAAACGAAGACATGAAAGTACTCCCAAGCCACACAACTATACTAAGACAATTTGTTCCGTTTTGTTTTATTTATGTTTTTTGTTGTTGTGTTGCTTCACGCTCTAGAAGCTGTTATAACGGTCAGCGGTGAAATGATTTATGATCGGAGCTTCGGGGTGGCAGTGGATGGTTCTTACTGCACGGGGTAATGTTTTATGGACATCACACATATTCGACTGGCGGTCCCTTTTTCCTGCAACTGATGATCCATCGGATGATGCAGATTAAGGTAATATTTGAAGTGGGAATGGGCTTTGACAAGGTGCTTTCGGAAGGATGAAACGTCTTGAGGGTTTTAGGTAGAGGAACGGCAATTCAAATTGTTACAAATTGACTCTATTCTAATCAACAATTTAAGCAGCTGTTTTTAAATAATTTGTTGCTTAAAACTTATCTTTATTATTCTTTTAATTTTTTGGTTTTTGTTAGTGTATGTTGCCTTCTTCAACTTTAATAGTTCTTTTTTATGTTTATCTATTTTATTTTTCCTTTTTTTGCAATAAAAAAACCTTTTAAAGTCCATCAGAGGGCAAATAGCTTAACAACAATGTTGTCCTTTTCTATACTAAGTGTATGAGACATAGCAGAGAAGCAGAACAAGAGAAATTAGTTTCGGTTGGACATGAAAATATAGTCACTTGGGACTAACTCATATGAAAACGCTTGACAGAAGAGTTTCCTCTATGGAATTGCATTTTGGCCAACGATTGCGATAATAAAATGGCACAAAAACTGTGTCTGTAATGGCCCCACAATAGCGCGTCGGGTCAAGAATATGTTTTAAGTTATAAAACTTAAGAAATAAAAAAAAAACGTATTAAGAAAGGAAAACCAAAAGACTTTAAGGCCACTTTAAGCTGATAGAAATGATATTATGTTTATATGACATTTTTAAATCTTGTGACTCCTTTTGGATAATTATAATTATTCTTCTATGGCTCTTCAACCTCGAGAGGTCTTGTCCTGCCCATTCCTGGCTTTCGTGACTTTAATGTACCCGCAACAGGATTGTCAGTCCGACGTACGGAGGAACGGCCCAAATGGGATTCGAACCTCGATTCTGTTCGTTCGAAGAACGGCGCCTCATCGACCACCGAGGCGCTCTGAAGCCAAAACCACTGTCTTAGATGATTGCTTATATAAAATAAATGTTTTGTTGTCTTTACTACAATTTTATAAAATCTAAATTAAATAAAATTTACCAAGAAATCCACTAAGAGTATTACTTTATTACCAAAAAGAGTTCATGTCTACTTCAAGCTTAATAATTTAGAATGCTTTTAGCCATCATCTTTCCATTTTTCAAACAAATGGTATTAAAAACTGATCCACGATCGTATGTTGGTAAGGCTGAAGCAAAAAAAAAAGTACAAACCCCCACAAAGCGTTTAATCTTCAAAGCGAACCACCAACCAGGCTGCTGCCAATTGTTTGCTTGTACAAAGCGGGCTATAACTAAAACAAATTCCCCGCTTAAGCCTACGTATTTTGTATGTAGCGGGTTTTGCTTGCAACACTTCTAATAATAAAGATCGTGCAAACTTCTTCACTTCGCATGGAGAAGGAATATAAATCTGTAATGGCGCATTCTCACCGTTTCCTCTGCTTGCTGCCTGTTGCCTCGCTCGCTTGTAATGGTTGGTTTTAGCTGCGTCTAGGCAAGCGCTAATTTATACATCCCTTTCCGACAATGAACGGCACACTAAAGGTTCACGGTTTTTGCACGTACGTTCCAGCAGTCCCGGGTCGGCAGTTGGCAGGTCCAGGGATGTGTCGGTATACAAAAGATGAAGACATTCCTCAAGGTAGAGTCCGTCGGTGGTAGCGCGTGAGGTTAGTAGTAATGGTCAGGTTGGAAACATTTAACTCTTGTACGCGTGCACGTTTGTAATTCGTTCCGTCTTGGTCGTGTCCGGCGGCTGGTGTTGGATGGCCCCGAGACAGGAGTAATAACTTCTCCAGGGACGCGTTGGTTGTCCGGCTTCGTAAGAAGGAAGTGTAATAAAATTGTTCTCACCACCGAATGTGTCACACCGTGGATGGGTTAAGGTCGACAGAAGAGTGGAAGCAATCAAGAAAGGATTATAGAACAGATCTCTGCAAACATGCACAATAAATCAATGCATTCGCTTTTATTAGTATTCGAAAAGGAAAAAAACGATCTGTATTTTTCCCCCAACCTGATCGTGTAATACGATCATTTAAATGTTTACACAAACAAATTCCATCCCGGCGCTAAAGAACATGTGGATGTTTAATTACATTATCCATCCTTCTGTAGGTATCTTTTCGAGCTTGAACACTAATTAAAATAACGTTGTGACATAAAGTTTATTTAGTGATTAATACATTCACGGTATGGTGCGAGAAAATAAAACTTCAAGCGCAGCGTAACGGTGGCAATGGTGTGCAGGCGGAAAACTCCAAACGGCCGCACAGAAACGACCGGGGCAAGGTGATGAAAGGCGTATTCACCCCATTACCCACACTGTCGGAGGTGGACCGGAATGATCGTGGAGGTTACAGGAGTATGCTTTTCTTCTTTTATTTGTAACAATTTCCACTCATACCCAGCCCGGAGTAGGGAACGATCATGCCAGACAGAATGGTGGTGAACAGCAGCAGATGGTTGGGATTTTTATTTCGTTTCGTTCTCTACTGTGTTGACATTGAAAAGATACTCGTTTTTTGAAAAGATCTAAGGTCATTTATCTTTTTGTTATTCCTGATCCAGTGCCGCCTGAGAAGGTTGTTGCTCGAATGCTGGCTCATAAGCTGTTTAATAAGAAGGATCGAACTTCAAAGAATCATCCTCGAATGGATACTAATGTAAACAGATGAAACATTTGTAACTGAATCTTTTTCTTATTTTGTAATTTGTCTTGATCTTTTTCCTTGGATTGAAACACATTCGTCAACAAAACGCGTATATTTTGTCCTAGTAGAATAAAAATCCCACTTTGACATTCAGAACCCTTTAAATTATCAATTTCCCAATTGCACTTGCACCTCTATTTGCAGCTGCAACTCGTCTCCCACAAGGAAACACATGTTCGGTGCTAAATAAACAAAACCCAGCGCATCTTGATTCTTCTTGTGCTTAGACAAACATTGTGTAAGGGGTAGTGGATGGAATGGGCCACTTCCCACGCGATGAGTAACGGACTGCAGTCTTTTGGCTACTAGCCGACCGCCAACCGGTCAACTTTTCGTGGTTTCTGCTTGCAACAGAAAGAAACAGAAAAAAGTTCCTTTTTTCGATCTTCAATACAACTGGTCTGGGAATAGTCACACTTGGGAAAAACGTTTGGTGTGTTTGTGGGTGTGTTGATTCGGAATTTTGATGCTGCGAAGTGATGTCCGGGCCCCCTGCCCGAGATATGCCTTTTGTTCATGGACGTCTTATGTTAATATTCTCCTGGAATTTAAACGCTCGTGTAGAGCGGAAAAACAAATAAATGGAGCTAATTTCCCCTTGGTGGCGTAAGAGACCCTACTGAACTGCAACTGGGTGAATCATCAATTCAAGCGAGCCGAGACTAGATGTTTGCCGGTACATGAATAAGCAAACAAAATGAAGTTGAAATCATGCTCATTGAATTGAGCAATTATGTAGATTGTAAGTTAGTTATTGGAGAGATACATCTTCAACTGGCTGCGAAAGTGAATAGCAAACTTTTTAAATATTAAAAATCTCTATGAACTGTTAAGAAGCATAAACAATTCTTGAAGCTGCGCCGAAGCTTATTAAGAACACCCAGGTACATGATTGCAGCGTC
>AXCM01001496.1:0-39128 GCA_000473375.1 Anopheles culicifacies | reverse complement strand
AGCACTGTTCCGATTGGCACGTATCGAGGGACGCATAATGATTGACGGTATCGATACGGGTGTCATTTCGCTTGAAGCGTTACGTTCGAAGATATCGATCATACCACAGGATCCGGTACTGTTCAGTGCCACCATTCGCTACAACCTGGATCCGTTCAGTTTGTACGACGATGATATGCTGTGGCGGGCAATTGGTGAGGTGGAACTTCGTCCCGCCATCAGCGGACTGGACTTTATGGTGACAGAAGGAGGTACTAACTTTAGCGTTGGTCAGCGGCAACTAATCTGCTTAGCACGAGCAATTCTGCGCAACAACAAAATCTTGGTGCTGGATGAAGCGACTGCCAATGTAGACCCGCAGACGGACGCTTTGATACAGAAAACCATTCGGGAAAAGTTTAAGCATTGTACCGTGCTTACTGTTGCGCATCGGTTGCACACGGTAATGGATTCCGATCGCATACTCGTGATGGATGCCGGTGAAGCACGGGAATTCGATGTTCCTCATGTACTGCTGCAACAGGATGGTAGCATCCTAAGGGAGATGGTCGAAGCTACCGGACCGTCCGAGTCGGAATCTCTGAAGCAAATTGCGGCGGGCACGTACGCACGAATGGATCCAAACCGCCATCTGATGAACGGTATGCCCAATCCATGGCGTTTCGGTAAAGAAACTCCTCAATGAACTCCGTGTCTAAACACGTCGGAAGGATAAATCCGGACAAATCTCTGCTGTTCATTGCCGACAGCAACTGATGTACTGCCCCTTACTTTAGTGTTAAGCCCTTCCGGTAGGTTTGATTTCAATTTACAACATCACTAGCGTCATTCTGATCATGATTTCAGGGAGCTAATTTGGAATCGTTCAAGATTTACAACGTTGTACAGGGAATGATTTTGTATCGCGTTTTTGGGTGCTTTGTTAGCATGTTGTAGCTGTTAGAGCTTATTTTACTTACTTACCTTCGTGCACGGTACTTTGACGATCGAACAACGATACATTTATAAAACTTAATGTACTTTAAATACTAAGTATCACGTCCTGGGATTGTGGCAATTGCCAAATGTTTACAAATGAAATAAAATGCAATAATTTTTACACTTTCTTTGTCTATGAACAATATTGTTTTTACGGTCAGAGTGAACTGAGGTCTTGGACAGATCATCCGGATTTCTCTATGACGCTAGATTAATTCTACTGTAATTAATTTCCGCTCTATGTTTAACTACGTAATGGCCGGTTTGATACTGATCGCTTGTTGTCCTGTTTCATTAATTTTGAATCAGAATAGATAGCGACAACGGTCTTCACTACCGCCCTGCTCCCCGGTACGCAGGACTGTCTATCCTGATACGGATAAATCCGGAATCTAGACAGAAGTAAGGCTCTTGCATGTTCGAGGACCCTAGAAAAATCATAACCTTGAAGCCACTCAAGATTCCATTCCATTTTAATTCATACATTAAAATTAAATATAAATTGAACAGCGCGAACCTTGCAGTCACGTGGTCGATAGCCGTTCAGTTTCAAAATAAAACATCGCATGTGCTATGTTATGCAGTTGCTCCTCAAACATCGCCTGCGATTTGACAGCTATGCAACGGGCGATTGTTTTGGTTAACGTTTTGTTTGTTTTGCTTTATCAGTTCGAATATCGCGAATGCAATAGAGCACGATGCAATTTAGGTTATCCATGCTAGTCATCGCAATAAGTGCTTTTTGGCGACAGTAACGATAATAGTTGAACATCATGAAACTGCTACTGGTTGCAGTGGTGATTCACGTACTGTTTTTGCTGTCCATTTTCTACATTCATTTCCAATCGCCAATTCTTAAAGGACTACCGGATGGGGCGGAACACAATCAACCACCGGCAGATAGGTAAGGCGTTTTGTTTGTTCAGTACATACTTGTGTCTCACGAATCACAACTTATTGCTGCAGGTTGGTACTATTCGTTGGTGATGGTTTGAGAGCTGAATCGTTTCTTAAGTACAATCTAAACCGTACCACCTATCTGCGGAACATTCTTGTGAATCGGGGTGTGTTTGGTATATCGAACACACGCGTTCCAACTGAATCGCGACCTGGACATGCCGCTCTACTGGGTGGTAAGGATGAGCCACTAAATTCTACCTAATGCATTTTAATACATCACAATTTAAACAGGCGTTTACGAAGATCCAAGTGCTGTATTCCGAGGATGGAAGGAGAACCCGGTCGAGTTTGACTCGGTGCTAAATCGGTCCAGCGTCAGCTATTGCTGGGGCAGTCCAGATATAGTGCACATGTTTTCCCGTGGAGCCATCCCGGGCCGGGTGCACGTGGCGGCCTACGATAGCAACGATGAGAATTTTGCACAATCCGCCAACACGTCCCTGCTCGATCTTTGGGTGTTTGATCGAGTGCAACATTTTCTGTCCAGCGAACAAACGAAACGGACGGTTTTGGTACAGAAAAAAGTTATCCTCTTTTTGCATCTGCTCGGTTTGGATACGGCAGGTCACGTTCACAAACCACATTCAGAGTGAGTACCAAAGGAGGGTTGGGAAAAAGCACTAGAGCTATTTACAGTGCTTTTGTTTGTTGCTTGTTGTAGATTATTCACAGAGAACCTTATAGCGGTTGATAAAGGTATTGAATCGATCGTGGGAATGATCGAACAAGCCACAAAACACGATGGAAGGACAGCGTACATTTTTACATCCGATCATGGTATGACTGATCAGGGATCGCACGGTGCAGGCGATCCCATGGAGACGGAAACACCATTTCTGGCTTGGGGTGCAGGTTTCAAGCATTGGAAGCAGACCATTCCTGTACCGGGCAATGAGTAAGAACGCTGCAACTAAATGTTGTGAAACGGTTGTTAATGCATTCTCCTCTTCATCAGCCATGTGTTAAAGCTAGACAACCAGAACATTCCTGTGCATCACATAAACCAAGCCGATGCTGCTCCACTAATGTCGGCTGTACTGGGCACCAGTGTACCAAAGAATAGTTTAGGAAGGTTACCCCGTTCATGGCTGAACGTGTCAGAGGTAAGGCAACAACACGACATGAAACCCTGCGACAAACATGTATTCACTGTCAACCGTTTTAGGAATATGCAGCCTGGGCAATGCGTACTAATGCGGAACAACTGCTCGCTCAATATTACCGCTGGCAACGAGAATCCGAAGGCAAGATGTTGCAATGGTTAATGAGCACAAAGCAAACAGGATTTAAGGTTTTGATAGAAGCACTGCAGACAGAGATTGCCGATGCGGCACACCACAAACGCTACACCGAAGTGGTAAGCTAACGCACGGATGAACAGCAGGTGGATGGATCGAAACGGTACTTACCTCAACCATTGTATCGTTTTAGCAATCGTTATGCAAAATGTTGATCGATACGACGCTAAATGCTATCGAATACTTTCAATCCTATTACAAACCGCACCTATTTGTGGCCCTTACACTGACCATGTTGGGTTGGTTGTTGTTGCTTGCCAGGGAGATTTGTTCGCCAACTAAAAACCGCGTGTACGCCCACAGTCCATCCGTTGCCTTTACAGCTGTGATAGTAGTGCTGGTTGTTGTTATTTTTAACGTTGGTATGTCCAATTCATATGTCTCACGCATTCTATAAACATTACATACTTTTTTTTCTTTTATAGCACAAGAAACCCCAACGGTGGTTATATTGTACTTTGTAATCCCCATCACACTTTGGGGCTATATTGGTTCACGCTGGCGCCAGTACGCACCACTGCTGCAAGGGAGAGCTGTAATGTACTGTGCAGGATTCATCGTTGCCGCGGAAGCGTTGGTAAATTGTGGCGTTCTTCGTAATACGCTACGAAAACTCATTCGCTGTATTTTCTTGCCTAGGTGTTAGCATTTTTAAATCGCCGAATATTAGCACCGTTACTTTGGGTTCATTGTTTGCTAGTGATAAAACCGCGTGTAAGCGGAAATGCATTCAATGCAACCAGCAGATCGGTGGTACTGCAATGGATAGGATGCAATGTGCTGTTGTCTGGATTCTTTCTGCTTCCCACCATAGGACGGGACAATTCGAATGTGTTTCTACTGTAAGTATCATCATTCGTTTCGTTCGATACGTTTTCTAAGCCAGCGGGTTTACTGTTTTACAGATGCCTTTCAATCATCATTTGGACCGTATCCAATACGTTGGTTGTGTATGGATCGAAACAGTCTCCAGTTTATAAAGCCATTGCTTTACCGGTACAATTACTGCAAGCAATTAACTTTTGCTACCTAATTTATCTGGTCGAAGGATCGCAAATGGTTCCTCAATGGAGTAGAATATGTTGTTGGATTTTCGCAGGTACGTAATTGTAATATGATGTATGTCACTTCATTTGCATAATATGAGTAACTGTTTGGTTATTGTTTTAGCATTTGGCTTGCTGTTACCATTCTGCACTAGTACTTCCATTCCGGATCGCATTCTGGGGTTGTTTAGTGGACTCAGCGGTCCTTACATGATGCTTTCGCTCTCCTACGAACCGTTGTTTTTGTTCTGCTTCTGTTACACTCTATATCTGTGGCTTTATGTGGAAAACAGTACACGCAACAAGAAGATTAAGGTAATTAAACTCCTTCCTAAACACAGCCACGTTCCATTTAATATGCTAATCGTTCTGCATTCAATTTACAGTTGGACGATTTTTACTTTTCATCAACACATCACACAGAAGGAAACATTAATTTCGAACACACAAGGCGTACGTTCGGATTTGTAAGTGGCGGATTTTGTAAGCAGCGTGCAGTTGGTTTTAATTCTGACTTTTTCATCCTTTCAGATGCTTTTTCTACTAGCATCCTTCTTCGGGACGGGTAATCTGGCAACGGTTAGCTCTTTCGATCCCAATTGGGTTCGATGCTTCGTGACCACCTTCTCACCGTTCACCATGATGGGGCTGATTGTACTTAAACTCCTAATACCAGTACTGCTGCTCGTGTGTGTTCTGAAAGCAATGGGTATCATATGTTCGGTAAGTTGCCGTTAGCCTTGCTGGCAAGTGGCAAGTAACAGGTTTCTTTCTTTTCCCTCCTTTCGTCGAGCGTAGGTGCACAAGATGAAAATGTTCAGCCTTACGCTGATCGTGTGCGATTGGATGTGTTTGAACTTTTTCTTTCTTGTACAAAACAAAGGCTCTTGGATGGATATCGGTTCCTCCATATCACACTTCGTTATCCTGGAATGTACGACGATCGTCGTAATGATGCTGTACGAATTGGCACGCTTCGTGACAGAAGTTTCTATTGTTTCAAAGAACCCACGAACAAGACAACCTCCGGAACATTTAACGTCCACGCACTGCTTGCCATATTCCAATAAAGAGAGAATAGAGTAAAAAGCTACCCCACAACATGAGGTTAGGATTATTCCGCAATATATTCTTCCGTGCTTTCCACACACTGTTCAAGTAATAGATGCTTCTGGTGGATTTTCACGTGTTGTGCCAGTGCGTTACTTTTCGTGAAACCTTTGCCGCAGATGTTGCAAGCGTACGGTCGCTCACCGGTGTGAGTCCGTCTGTGGGCCGTTAGATCGCACTGTTGAGTAAATTTCCGCTCACATAGTTCACACTCATACGGTTTCTCACCCGTGTGCGTTCGCATATGCAGCTGCAGTAAGAAAACGCGCGCAAATGCACGATTGCATACCGTGCAGATGTGTGATTTTTCATTCGTATGACGCCGCATATGCACCTTAAGGTTGCTGCTCTCGGTAAACCGTTTCTCGCACACGGGACAGGCGTATGGTTTGGTTCCGGAATGTCGGCGCTCGTGCAAATCTAGGGCCGATAGCGTTTTAAAACGCTTTGAGCAGTGTCTGCAACCGAACGGTCGCTCCCCGGTATGCGTTCGCAGATGGGCCGTGAGTGAGGATTGTGAAATCCACCGCTTGTCGCAGTACGTACAGATGAATAGTTTTTTCTGCTGTCTTTGGTCTGTGTAATCCGGTGTGTTTTTATCACTGTAGACACTTTTTGCCGTATCAGCAGTTTGCGGACAATCTATTTGATGCGATTTGAGCGTCTGTCTGCTAAATGAAAAAAGAGGGAAATCGGTTACAGAAAATTTCTAGAAAAATGCGAATGTTTCGTCAAGGCAACTTACCTATCAAACCTTGTCAAACATTCTTCACAAGCAAAAATGTTGTGCGATTGTAAATGACGAGCATAGTGTTTGGCAGTAACGAAACTGGCCCCACACTGCTCACAGCTGTATTTAAAATCGTTCTTCGTACCAACAGTATCCCCTTCCGATTCGTACTCTACGTTATCGTCATTTATCTCGACATTCGTTTGAATGACTTTAAACGCATTGCCAGTTTCCTGGTCCTCGTATATCTCATCACACAGTTCATCATTTCGGCCGTTTGGATCTTGCTTGTACAGAAAATCAATCTCGCTGAGTGTATCATTATTATAAAGCAGATGAACCTGTTCCGTCTCATCTACGTCTTCCTCGATCATTCCTCCTTCGTGAGACTGTTGCAAACAAAACAATTCAGGCGTTTTTGAATTAGTGATTTCCATATCCTTTGCGCCTTCAGCATGATCGTCCAGTTGATGAAAAATATCTGTCGTTTGGCTTTCCCCATCGAGGGTTTCTGTTTCAAACAGCGGCGATTGTGGTTCCGATGAAACGAGCTCGTACGAAATGTGTTCACTGTTCGCATCAGTGTAAATATCGTCCTCTACTAACATGCCACCAATATCAGCATTGCTTTGAGCATCATTTGACACGAGGTTCGTCAACAGTTCGTTCGTTTTTTGGCAACGTAAAACGAAGCGTTCTGCAATCGCTACATCATTAAGACAGTTGCCACAAATATGCTTGGAAAATGCATCATCTTCTGATATCTATAACATGAAGAAACCATTAGAAGAAAGTGATAATCACATGGAAGTACTGCATTGCTTACCACTATAGCACCATTTCTGGTAATCAGGTCGCTGATTGTCGTACTAAATTCATCTAGCGTATCAAACACATAGATCATATCTTTCTCCTCCATCAAACAGCAACGACAACCTGCCGGTAATAACACTTCTTCCTCCATAATGTAAAGCTCACGGTTTCCTTTACAATACTTTGCATGTGATTTTGCAACTATTTAGGAAATGTGTATGTTGTTTGTTTACGTTTCAGTTGCGGTTTGTTGTCGTGTTCGTTTATATTTGCATGGTGCGGTACTTGGCAGAATGTCATTTTCTTTCCCAAAAGAGGGATAGTTTCACTCCAATGTTTAATTTACGGAAAACCCATACGAACTAATATAATAATAAAAATAGCTTTATATCACAAACATAAAGAATCTTTACTATTTTTCAGCTTGTTTTGCCACCTAAAAATCACTGCAAAGGTGGCATTTGGCATGCGTGCATGGGCAAAATAGAATGGGATTGTTTCACCCACTAACGGATGTCATTTTTAAAAACAATGCAAACGTTTTGGAAGAAAGTGAGGAAGGTGAATAAGCTGTTCGTCGAGAAATATACGAAAAATGGAAGACTCCCGCCACGAGTTGAATCAAACTGAGCTTATATCTACACACCAGGAAGAACTGAAACAAGAGCTATTGAAGTACTATCGATCATCGCTAATTATCTGCTTGCTAAAGCAATCCGATGCACCCATATCCATGGAAAACAGAGCGCTGCTGTCTATGTACAAACATGATGGGGATATGCCTTTGGGTAAGGACGCTAAACAAGATATAGGAAATGAAGAGCGTTTACTAACATTATCGCCATTGTCACTGTACAGGCCTGGATAACATACGTAACATTGATATTAGCTATCATGAACGAATAGCCATTGGCAAGTACATTGAGGCCAAGATCACCGAGCAAGTGCGACCTTTCGTTGAGAAAGCAAAGCGATTCAGCAGTGGTACACTGGCTGAGCTATCAGCTTCACAGTTTCAAGAGCAGTACAACAATCTGCAGCTTGATCAAGAACGTCAGGAACTGACGGATAAGTTGGTACAGCTAAAAAAGCGCAAGCTGGACCTCATGAAGGCTTGCGCCGAAATTCGCACCGGACCATTCCAGCGTAATAACGTAGAGCTGAAGTACGCCGAAGCATGTTCTATGCAGAATAAAACCGAGTAAGTATAAAGGATTGAGAGTGTGTTGTGGCAATGGATTAATTACTTTTGCGTATTCTTCAGATTATTGCAAAAAGTGCTAGTAAATGAGATCATTAATTGCACTCCGCATGCCGTTAAAGCTAATCAAGAGGTAGCGGCCAACATCAACACTTTGCTGGGTAAAGGTAAACGAGATAAGTCATGAAACTTGGTGATTGCACTCCTCAGCGGTCAACAAAAACTCTTCGTTAGGTAAAGATATATAAGGTCAGTTTATTTTAATAAAACATTTGTAATTTGACGTGATGTTAATCGTAGCATGATCGTTCATACTACTGCTTAGTCCGTTATCAATGTAACGAGAGCAGTTCCCCGTAAAATCCAATAATCCGATGGTAGTTCCGAATCAAGTAGAACAGATAGCACAAAATTGGTGGATTGACCGGTTGTTGATAGGACGCCGGCTCTTACACTTGTTTTGTACAATGGCGCTTCGTACCGGTGCCCTACCGAAAGATCCGTACAAGGTTTCAACCACACGACGGGCAAATGTGCTATTAGTTCCCGGTATCTAGCATCACAAAGCCCTCCCTCTGCGGGATCCCATCGACCGGCTTCAATGAACAGACCGTGAATGAAAATTCCATCAGTTGGAGGATTTAGGTTGTAAAACAATTGATTGTTATCCTAAAGCGTATAAAAAATAATCATCGTTACTATTGTTCAGCAAATTTGAAGCATGGCAATATTAATACTTTACCTTTTTAGAACGTTCCTCATAAATCTGGGACTGATGTAAAGTTACATTCATTATTTCGAAATCAAAGCGCAACGTATCGATGGGCACGTTATGCTTGCGGGCGTATGTCTGCAGCGTTCCGGTGAGGAACGACTGTGGGAAAAATAGGCCACAAATCCACGAAGAGATCGGTAACCCTACCACACACCAGTTCCGTACGTATTCGATCCGATGTTGCAAATCCATCACCCAGCTGGCAAGCGTCTTTGTCGAAAGGTATCCTTTTGAATGCCATACTTGCGGTACTTGATTGTTGCCAAAGGCTCGGTAGATCGTTTCAAGGCTCTCTGACATTACCACAAACCCTTGAATAGCTTTCTCAAGATCACGCAAACTGCTGTGAAGTACGGATAAAAGCCTGTCGAAGCGATCCACCTCTTGCAGCAGCACTGTCGTTAATGAAGGAATGCGATTTTTGGCATCTCGCTGCATTAAGCTCGGATGCAACTCATCATACTCGATGCGGGATGATATCACCTTTCGGATTGAATCAATTTTCTCCAAGCACAACTTGTCCATGGCGGCCATCGCTTCTTCTCCCAGCGTATCTCCGCCCGATTGGCTTTCAAGCAACGTGTTCAGGAAGAAGTGTGTTTCGTTCCGATTGTAGATAATATTTGCGTTCTCGTGCATTCCAAATATATCCGGCGGATCGTGTATCGAGAGCTGTCCAGCGTATTCCAAGAATCCATCGATTTTTCGTGCCTCGTCACCGGTAGGGCAACGGTATTGTCCGCTGCCACTGTAACTGTACCCTTCGGCCATGATAAGTGGAGAGGAAAAACGCTTCAGTACTGCCCGTAAACATCGTTGATCCCAAGCGTCCGTTACACGTCCACCGTAAGTTATCTCTCCATTGATGTATTCTAGCGCATCCCACGGTATCGGTGCCCTTAGCTCCCGATCGCAATAAATGTCTAATGTTCGCAGTGCACATTCGCGATCACTTTCACTGAACTCGTACGTTATGTTCCATCCAAGCGGACCGAACTTGCGCCGCTCCAGGATTACACCGTGAAACATGCAGAGACCGAAGACAAGTGCTCGCCATTGCGCTCCGAGCACATGGAACTCGAACCAGCTACGATCCAGCTCAGTCAACGAACGCACGAGATTTGAACGCAAACCTTTCGGTGGTTCGTTTGTTACTTTAACCGAATTCTGCAGCACACTGATAGGAAACGTTCGTACAGGCATGGAGGACAGGAATAGGCGGAAGTTAGAGTCAACCGTCTGCAATCCCATTGCGATCCGGTTTACGATTTTCTCCATCGCTTCCATCCAGGACGTTGCCAGATGGCAATTTTGCAAAAACACCCAATGACCGCTCCGAATTCCGGCTTCAATTAAAGCTTCTGCTGCAGGACCCTGGCCCTGGCCAAGCGAAATGGAATGCAGCTGCTCGATGCAGTCGCGTTCTTGGGCGAATTTGATCAAAGCCGTCATGGGATCAGATCCTGCCGAAAGCACGAATACTAGCGGAATGGTTGGTGATATGTCCGCGTATAGGGCCGCCAAGCTGGTGTTCTTTGGTGGCTCGGTATATCGTTTTCCGAGTGCATGGCGAATGAACTCAGTAACGGCAATGACCAGGAACTCGTCCTTAAGCGCTGCCACGAGCATAAGCTTCTCCGAAACCGACAGTCGTTCGTTCCAATCAATCACGGCAGATTCGGGATTGGAGGCAAGGCAAAGATCTTCCTGAAAATCCTCAATTCCGATTACTAATGACCGATGCAGATGTTTCGTTAAATCAGCAAATTTGATTGAATTGTACACTTCGAGAAAGCAACACGCTATCCATTGGTTATCGGTCAGGAATGATGGTTTCCCTTCGAGGGAAAACTTGCGCTGTGATGGTCCGCGAACGATGAAGCTGAACTCTTCATCCGAAAACTGTTGCGCTTCCTTGCAGATAGCAAACGCCACTAAAAATCCGCAGATAAGCTTATGCTTCTCGAATAGCCCGCGACAAATGTTGGCAAATACGGTGAAGGTGATGTCCTCCAAAAGTGTCGCAAGACGTTCGGGCAGATCCATCCTTGCATGTGGCTGTTCTACCACTGAGCAGTACACTTGTGTGAAATAGCGCAAGCTAAACTGATACATGGGATCAATCTCCGAGAGCGAGGCTACGACGAAATAGAGAATTGCACCACGAGCTGCTAGCACGCGATACTTTTCACGCGTCGCCGCTATATTCAGTTCTGTACGCTCCGTTTCGATGAGTC
Organism: Anopheles culicifacies; assembly: GCA_000473375.1. Taxonomy (NCBI): domain Eukaryota; kingdom Metazoa; phylum Arthropoda; class Insecta; order Diptera; family Culicidae; genus Anopheles; species Anopheles culicifacies. The sequence goes on along the minus strand of AXCM01001496.1, from coordinate 27,980 downwards.
GATCGGCGATGATGGTAGACATTTCTTTCGATTCGTTCAGGGATTCCACTAGCTCCTCATCATCGAGAATGTTTCCTTGCGAGCTGTACAGCACCTTCAGTATTTTATCTTCAAGCAGAAGTAACTGCTGTTTGTCTGCGTTGATAGTCGTGATCAGATCGTTGCGTTGCTTTTCCATTTCCGGCAGTTCTATCTTAATGATCTCTCTAAAAGCAGATATTCGGGAACGGATATTAAAGATCTTTGAATTCTACCCCAGATGTGTACTACTTACGCCAATAATTGATCTTCGAGGCCACTTCTAGAGACGAGGAAATTGACCAAGCTAACTTGAATGCAAATCTCCGGAAGGAAGTGTGGATTTGGAAGCTTCGTGGTCATATACAGGCGGAAATTACTATCATAATCGACGTCTATATCGCCTAACTTGATCATTAATCGACCATTCTGCAGAAAGATTTGTTTCATGAGAACCGTTCCCAGGACAGGATCCAACGTTTCTTGCACATCCTCGATCAGCATTGGAAAGCCTTGTCTAATGCTGTGTGAGATCGAGCGTAATGCAGTTTAAAGTTTTCGTTCCAAAAATAGTATCGCTTCATTAAAAAAAAATACTCACCAAATTTCCAATATTCTCATCATATTTCCATCCGTCAGTTTGATTATGCGCAGCTCATTCCGTGACTCCATGTTGCGTATCCAACGGTTTGCTTGCTCTTGCGGATCGATCATGAGCGGCCAGCGTCCGCCTTCTGTAGCGATGATACCATTTTCTAACGATATTTCATCCCGCGGCAATCCATACATGTTCCATTGGCGTATCTGATATGAATCACCAAGAATCTGGACGAGATTGAAGGTAGGACTACTCGGGATGTTCAGACGCTTACATTCCGACACCCAAATTTCGGAGAGCGTTCGTCGATAGTCGATTGGAAATGCACCCAAATAAGCAACGTATGCGGATGCCACCAGCACGTCACCCGGTACGGCAAAATGTTCCGCCGTCAGTTGTTTCACCGTCTCGCGCCAACGCACTTCTTCATCGGCCAGGGCCGACGTTAAGCGGCCAGCACGGTTGAGGCGCGCGTTTGTAAGATCGTTGTGATCCTGCAGCAGCTTCATTTCACGCGACTTCTCATCCATATTTGCCATAAGCATCGTAATTTTGGCTTCAATTTCTGCCAGTTCGCTCTGTTTCGATTTGAGCAGTTGCATTACTTCTGCCAGCTCCTGTTCTGCAGCCTTTTGCCGTTTGATTTTCGGTTCAACTACTTTGTAAATTTTGGCATACTTTTCTATAGCAATAACCCACAAGCACATCGATTTGGCTACCTTTGAAACTTTTTCAATTGTCTAAAAATGAAATAATTGATTATTATTACCTTAGGCTTCAAATCGGAGCCCGTTAGAACTTACGGCTGGTTGGAAATCCTTATGATCAACATAAGTTTTAATTTTCTTGATGATCGCTTCAGAAATGTGTTCCTTATCATAGTCCTCCAATTTTTTCAAAAAATTCACATCCGACATCACCACTTTGGCGGTATTCCAGTCAGGTCTGAAAAGAGGCAAACCAAAAAGGATAATTTTAATGATTTTTTAAAAATTCTAATCACATTCAAATAACTCACTTTGCTCCGAGTAAAATGCACACAGCTTCCATCACGAATTGTACCAATTTCGGTGGCTTCTGAAATACCCGCAACTCGTTGATGTCATTTTTGTTGAGCGATTTCAGTGCATCCTGCGCCGCCTGTAGTGTCGGTAAAACAATCTCCAAATCTTTCGCAGCTTCGTCAGCGATTTCCTGTGTTTCGGTTGCCTTGATTTTAGCCTCGGCCTCGTCTTTTGCCACACTCTTTTTGACACTTTCCGCCATCGCATTATCCTTGTCCAGCTTCGCTACCAGATCCTTCATGTTTTTGGACTTTTCCTCCAGTATTGGAACGAACTTCTTCAACTCCTCAGTCATTTCCTCCACCACTTGGTTGGTTTCCAGAATCTTGCTCAACCCATTGGCAATGCGATCTTTCTTCTGGACGATCGAATCGATCCGCTTCTGAACCAGCACACGATATTGGTTCAAGAGCTGCAGGTAGCTGCTTGGAGTAGTGTAATAATGGCGTCGCATTTCGCGATAGAATCGCTCCGAAATGCTCTCCACGCTTTCGTGTATCATGACACAGATTTGTGCCAAGTGTTTGCACTGTACCTCATTATCAGAGACATCCTTTAGTGAACCGATTGCTACACTGCGCAATGCCTCAGCAGGCCACTTCACAAACCAGTCGATTGTGCAGCAGTTCACCAGAGATGGAAACATGCGACATCGACTGCGGAAAGTGTCACCGACCGGGCTCATACACATAATGACGTGCAGATTTGCCCGGACCCGTTTGATGAAGAATTCAAATATGCCATCGCGTGTTTGATTCGGGTATCCGCTCTCAATACACGGTTGTCTGGAGTTTAGAATAATTTTCTCATACTCGTCGCCTTCGAACAGGTTTGGTACTTCGCCCGAGTTTAGAATGTTGTTAATATCTTCCATGAATGCTTCGTGCACGATTTGAGTGTCGGTAATGAGAAACACGGTCGGTTTGTTTAATACCCCGGCAATCCAATAGATACGGCGTAGATCTTCATGGAAACAGCTGTGATCGTAACCTCGTCGCAGGGCAATTTGATGACATTGGTATCCGTTGATGTGAGAAGCCAGCCTGGCTAAACTCTGCTTACCCATTCCAGACACACCAACAAGCAGACCATTTCCTCTTTCCGAGCGTAGTAAACGTGCCAATCGCACAATATGTTCGACAGCATCGGCAAAAAATACCAGGTTCATCTCCGTACCAACTGTGCTGTTATAGTCTTCCAAATAATCAACCAGTATCGATTTAAGCTTCTTCATTTCTTTGATCTCTTCATACACGCGATCTTCAGCCGCCTGGCCAAACACCATAAAGTCACCGAACATGATGGTCTCTTCCGGCTGCACGACGGTTGTTTCGAAAAACTTTTCACAACAGTCCTGCAGCAATTGTTTGAAATACATCTTATCCTCCTCATTGATTAACCGGTCGTAGAATATGCGTAGTGATTCGTGGTAAAACAGTCGCATGAGCTGAATCGGATTGATATAGCTCGATGAGTCGGCTTGCAGCACGCCCTGCACACACTTGGACAGATCTCGCAGATTGAACACATAGTGTGACTTCTTGGGCGTTGGCAGCAGCTCTGCCGATATACGTTCATAAACTGCCACGGCTGTCTCCACGATTGGGTCAGCCAGTGGTCGGATGGCCATGTTGAACTCATTCAAGAAACCGGTCAAAATGGCTTTGAAGATGGTCTTGAGTGTGTCACTGTTCGGAGAGGGTAACGAGAAAAGAGCGAAATGGCGAATGAATCTTGCCGTTAGCACGTTCCGTCCACCGCCCGGAGGTGCACAGGCAGCCCCGAGTGTTACATCGACAATGTCCTTCCAGTACATCTTTTCACGATCGTACAATCCACGGAAGTCGGCAAACTGACGCAATAATTCAATCGGTGGTTGACTTCCGTATCGATCCAGCTTGGGCATGTTGACATCGTCAATGAACACTACAATTTTTTTGTTAATCGGAGCTCCCAGAAGTGTCTTTTTGCGTCGTTCTAGGCGTGACTCTATGATCTCCTGCGTGCGTGCACTTTCGCTTTGTGCGGAGAAGTTTACAAAGATCGGTATCACGTCCCGTTGCATAAGTCGATTAAGTATTTCGCGGGCTAGTACCGATTTTCCAACTCCAGTATCGCCGGTAAACATTACCGGATACTGATGATGCAGTAGCATTTCTGCCACAAATCCATACTTGGTTGTATCAAGTGTTGGAACCAGCAGATCAAAATAGGGTACCGAAGGATTGTAGGCAAACTTTGGATGTATTGCATTCCAGCTTTCCCAGGTGCGAGTTTTCGTGTTAATACGGAAATCCCATAGTGTATCCTTCGGTAAGCTAGAAGAAAGTAACAACAAAACATTTGTAATATGATTCCTCAGACCCATCCAGATTGTCAGTGTCACTTACAGTCCAAGCTCTTCCTCATTCTGTAGAGTACGATAATACTCCTCGAACTGTGCCTTTGAATCGTCCAACAGATTACCACCAAAAGACCACAGCATGCTCCAGGTAAACATTTTGAAGATGTAGTTCTTGGCCTCTCCGCGCTCCATCAGATGCAATCCTTGGGTGTCCTGAAGCAGCAGATACAGCAATTTGGTCATCATTGTCAACTTACTGATGTTCACTTGATGAATGCTCCATTTGCAGTTGCGATTCAGAAATTTCGTGATGATCTCGTAGTGTCGCTCGTACAACGATAGCATATGCGATTTTAAATCTCCATCCAAGTGAAGATGTTGGACCGAATTTAGCCAAGATTTCACGATCGAAGTCCATCCGAGGTGTACCGGATCCATGTACACCATGCCGCATCGGGAGACTGTGGCTGGTGATGCTTGTGCTAGATCCTGCACCTCGAACACCATGTGTACCCAGCTCGTTAGCTTGATACGTTCCGAGTTTGCCAGGCACAGCATTTTGTTGTCGTCCAGTACCGTGTTAAGGTTTTCAATCCAAACCGCATCGACTGGACCATCACAAACAACCCATTGGTGAATTTCATCTAGAATAACGTTCAAGAAAATATTGTAAAATAATGGTTAACGATATCTCTTTTCTCACAAGTCAAACAAACTAACAAGTGAGACTAACCCGTTACGATCACTGCTGATCTTATAGCTAGTCCAAGCAATCCATCCCGCCACTCCATCGTAGCCAAGTTTACAAATCCATAGAGTTCATCCATTGATATGGCCTTCGGATTGAGTGTTTGTATGCGTACTGGACGATAGAGCGGACCGGTAACCTCTTCAGCATATAACTTTTCAAACGCATTTGCCAGTATGTGAAGCACCGTCGTTTTGCCACTACCGGTAGGGCCAACCAACATTACACCCCAGCGCACTACCATCGTTTCGTAGAGCTGAAGTGTTTTCAACACCAGCTCCGGAACCGGCTGCAGGTTACGATCGATCATGCACTGTTCGATCGCTTGTTGTAAATCTCCACGTTCAGGTTCGGGTAAATCTACGCCCGGAAACAGATCACTCAAAATCCCATTGAACAAAACGGCATCGTTGGCAAGAAACTTTGGCAGGTTAGAGTCTCGCAGTGCAGAAATAAGAGTTACATCTTCCGGTTGGTCAGGAGATGCACGTTTCAACGCACCCGCCATTACGAGCACACTCTTAACGGCGCGCATTCCAAAATCATAATGATCCTGCTGACTCAGCTGCTCACTGCACAATTTGTACATTTGTACCATTTTCTTGGCCAGTATCTTTGATCCCTCGAAACCTTCCGAATACAGGATCACTTCAGCGATTAGCGCATAGTCTGGTACCATCATTGATATGGGACGGAATAAAGCCTTCAAATTATCGGGCAACTCAGTTCTTCCGGCGTAGCCGGGATTCATGGTGATGAAAGCGGCACATGAAGGTTTTAGTCGAATTTCGCGCCCTTCAAACAGGAATCGCTTCATCTTGGCGGCTTTCGCATTACGTATAGTGATCAGTTGCTGTGCAATGACCGACAGTACCTCTATGTCGATACGATTGAACTCGTCAAAACAGCACCAAGCACCCGATTGAGCGAGCCCCGTAAAGAACCGTCCCATCATTTTGTAATCCAACCCATCGGAGCAGTTGAACACTACGCATTGGATGGCGAGTGCCTTGGCTAAATCTTTGGTCGTTTCCGTTTTGCCAGTACCGGCAGGTCCAGCTGGTGCACCGCCAAGATCCATCTGCAGAGCTCCCATCAGACAAAGGTAGCAACGATCGGTTAGCGGTGTTATTACAAGCACTCCTCCCGCACCGAGATATTCGTAGAAGTAGGGTAGATTGGCTGATGCCATCTTCGTTTCTATCACCTCCGTTTCGGGCATCCAGTAGTAGCGCAACATTTTTAACCACTCAAAATCCGTGCTAGAATGAAACTGTAATTACACACAAGTCTTACGCCATAACACAAGTTACTTACGATTTTTGAACCCTTTTAGTGATCATTCCCGCGATCATGTCCCGTGCATGTACATCGATAGTGATCAATGCACATAGAACTTTCCGTACAAGCTTGGAAATTTTACTACGTGCGAGTGCAGCCAGCACGGTTAGGTTTTTAGTGAGCTTATTATGGAAGTCTTCCATTCCCTTGTCTGGGTTGCTGCCTTCGTCGAGAATGTTATGCACGTCTGCTGCCCACTGCTGCTGGGAAATGGTCAATACCACCTGATTCGGGTGTTCTTGCATCCAAAATGAGCGGTCCTTCGATCCGTAAACGCGGAATCCATAGCGCATGTATCGCTTTACAGCCAAAAACATAGCCTCCTCTACCTTCGATAGCCAGTCTTCGACTGCGCCACGTGCTTTTAGGCCTACACCAAACGTGAGCCGTTCACCTTCCGGAGAGATCATCGCTATAATGTCGTTGGTCATTACCGATTCACCGGATTCGGTTTTTTTCTTCCCAAATTCTATCTTTGCAATCGCATCAAAGCACTTGGAAAGGTGAGGTTGGACGGCGTACGGGTTTTTCGTTTGTGCCAATATTTCCAACAATTCATCATTGGACAAAAAGTAGAATCGTGGAAAGGCCATACGCTTCACCTCCAGGTACGCTTCTAAACAGCGGGTAACTTTCTCCAGCAGCACGTTATTAATTTGCAGCTGCTCCAATACACCTTCGCCCGTCATCGCCCCCAAAGCTAGTGGGGCTTTCTGTGTGCGTCGCATCAGATCCTTCCACGCTTTGTCCACCTGCAGGAACATCTGTGTTTCGTGTGGCAACTGCCGTTGGATATCTGGGGCAGAAAATATTGCCTCCAGATATATCCAGGACTGTTGGCACTGCGTCCATTCGTCCAGTGTCCGTGAAAACAGATCCAACTGGGATACCCAATCGTCTACCTTTGGTTTGATAGGACCAACGTGCCTTGAAGCTGCCACCGTACTAACGTTAATGCTGGATTCATCTAGAACGGTTTGAATTTCATCTATACCCGCCAGGACGAATACATCCCGATGATCACGATGATTGATCACGGTCAGCTCCAGTTCCTTCCATGCGTTCTCTACCTTGTTAAGCAATGTTTCCAATCCAGCTTCGGCACTAGCCATGTTGGAAACTTCCATAAGTTCGGCTGCAATGTCCTCTTCAAATGCGTTCGCATCCTCGAATGTATGCAAATAAATTTCTGTCTCTTCCGCTAGGTGACGGTTCAGTATCTGCTCAATCTTGATCCAGTGTCGTGTCTTGAGGGCTGGATTGCGCAAAAATCCTAGCACCGGTATCTTGTCCTTAAATTCCTCTGCTTCTGCCTTCAGCTTTGGTATGATATCATTTTTCGGCAGATTCTTATCGAGCATGGCACAATTTTTCAGGATCTTTGTGTTGAGCGCCTCTACCTCGTCCATGCTGAGCTCGTGAAAATGTATTTCGTTCCATATTTCCACCGATTCTTTCCACTGCTGCACGCTGTCCCAGAGTATTTGGCGCAGCTTTACCTCATTAATGACCTGGTCAAGCTTTTCGAACCGTGTCACCTCGAGGCGAAATTCTTTCTGATACTTCTTGTACTCCTGTGCTTTCCGTTGGCACATTGTCAAACGCTCGGAAAGGTCAATCAAACAGTCACGGACCTGCGCCGGATCTGATCCCAAATCAAGTAACCATTCCTTCAGTACCCCTTCGTGGATATCTTCGACTTCGGAGAATATTTTCGTGATATCCGCTTGTAGACATAGGTCAAACTTGTTGATAAGATCCTGCTTCTGTGCTCGTTTGTTTTCCAGCGTAATGCTGATTTCGCTCAGAAACTCCTCCATGTCTGAAAAGATAGAGCAAAACTGTTGGAAGTGGTTTTTGTAGACGAAATAGAAAATCAAACCTACCCAGATATTTATCTTTATCTTCATCCGAAAAGGTAACGTGGTAGTTTTTCATGATTTTCAACGCTTCGTAAGCATAATTCAGCTCTTTCTGCAAGCTCGCAACGTGCTCGTGACATACCTCCAAATGGTTAAAGTAGTAAATGTAGTGATTGGTTTCCTCCGGCACAATTAGCAACTTAGTCTGAAGTTCCTCTCCCTTCTGTTCGACGTAATTGATTTTTTCCATCGCCAATCGAGGTATGGTTTCGTCCAGAACCGCCAGCAACTGCTGGCAAATAGGCGTTATTTCTTCGCGAAACGCGACCTGTTTCACCTGCAGCAAACCCAACGGATGTGACTCCTGGATCTTCTCTAGCTCCAACATTTGATTGCTAAACCGTTCGCAGTACATTTTTAGCACTTCCAAGTTTGTTTCACTTCTGATTACGCTATGATCTACGGCCAGATTTTCTTGGTACGATAAGCGGATGCGGTCAAACTGAACTACGTACTGATCGACACTGTTGTACGCTTCGACAATACCGTCGAAAATGGTTTTCACATCGTCCGAGAGCTGAATATCGTTCCTAATGATGAAGTCCAGGCTGGGTGGATTTCCACAAAGTCTGTCCTCTTTTCTTCCCATTATAGTCGGTCTAGAATTAGAAGAACAATATACATGAATTTTACCCTTTCTTGTTCACATGTCTGCGATGAATTTTACTCAGTGTAGATGTCGAAATATGCATCACTCTGAAAACGATCTATTTTGTAAACCGTCCTCATCACCAGGTTGCACAGATCTTCCAGCATGCGTGTGGTTACTTCGCGCGAAGGGTCAAGATCGATACGTGCAGGTTTTAACACAAGCTCCACGTTCATGAACGGTGGCTTCGCGTATCGGGCGTCCTCATGCAATGGTTCGCTCTCCATAAAGATCAAAAATACGTTAGCCAGATTTCGGAACGATTCGCGTAAAATTTGATGCAGCAACGTTATCATCATCTGATCGGCACAGGCAAGAAAGCGGGCCAGCAAAGCGCACAGCTTGCGCTTGTTAGCACGCTCGGTGAAGCTCATCATATCCTTTAGTTTCTTTTTATTGGTCACATTAATCGCTTCATCCTGGGGCGAGAAACCACGATCGATCAGTGTGTTGCAGCATGCATCGTCTGCAAAAAAGCAATGGGATAAATAACCGCATATCCTTTCGGTGGCGACATTCACTTACATAACACCGTACGCATCTTTCCGCGCAACTGCTGAAGCAAATCACGCACTTGCTCAAAGGTAGTCATCTGAGTTTCAATAAAATAAGGCAAATGCCAATTTTCCGACACTGAAACATCAAAAAACCGAAACCCGACCAGCTGTACGAATTCATCCTGCATCGTAAGCAATGCTCTGGCCAAGCGTGGCAGCGCCACGAAAGCGCTGGCAGCAATCTTTTGGCGTGCGCTCTCATACTTGTACCACTGGATGTTACGCAGCCAGATGCGGAATGCTTTCGCCAGGCGATAGTGCTTGAAGAATCCCAGCTCCGTCAGTGTGCGGTACTTGCGATAATCCTTAAGCCACGCATCTAACTCGGTAAAATTATTTTCGGTATCACTCCAGTACGTTACACCATGACGACTGACAGTAAAATATTCATGCTTGTCCGCCTTGCTAAATGGAACCTCTCTGAAGCAAAGAACGTTCAATATAGGACAATCACGCATTAAAGGGAAACTCATCGGTACAAGAATAACTTACAAAAAGCTGTACGGTGTGAAGTGTTCACTGTTTTTCGAATACGCGTAAGTAAGAAAGACGAAGCTGTTATCCTTAAGATGTTTGACTCTGTCCTCGATTAACGCTTCCACATCAATCGGCGCTGGAACATTCAGCTGGCGGGTACGAGCGGCTATCCGCTTCTTCCGTTCCCTGTGACCGAGAAGAGTAGTTCACTTCCAACTCTGTTATACCTTTACATTTCCAAAGTAAGTGATACTTACTCGCTTAAAGCGAAAGTAAAAACGGCCTTTGGTTTCGTTAATGCTGATTTCATTTTCCTCGGTCCTGTTGGTTTACTCATTTTGAATGAATTGAACTACCTGCCTTCTTGTATTGCGAAGGAAAATGTTTTAATGATGTACATAAGTGCCATAGCAACGATGCCTTCCGGTACGGTACATAGCAATGGCGTCTTGGTTACCTTGACTTTCACACAAACCACCAAAGAGACCTGTTGAATGGGTGATTACAAACGAATGGAAATAGACGATGGAATACAGTACAATCCTTTTTTTATTTCATGAAAATCACACACAGTTGGAATATTTTGCTGGACGGAATGATTTGATTCCACTCTAAACGCTGAATATGCTACAGAGATTTAATTTAGAAATTTAAAAATATATTCCAATTCGAGAGTAGTATCTTCCTCCAAATCAGTACAGTGCACGGCGTTCATCACCTTATTTTTACCAAACATGGCACGTAGCGTTTGTGGTCTGGTAAGTTTTGCCACTTCCTAAAAAGACAATGACAATAATCGTAGTTAACATTTTCAATCCGCATTACTATCCGTATCGTAGCTTACCGGACAGATTGGACCACAAAAGTCCCGGAAACTTTGGTAGGTACTACGGGTGTCATCGTATTTGTTCGTAATTTCTAGGGCCATGCAATCTCCGCTAATCATTTGCATAACCATAGACTGGGGTGGAAGAAATAATAGATGTTAACATCTAAGCTGCTATAGTGAAGCATTTCAACAAACACGCACCTCATATTCCGGGACGACACCTTTGTAGACTTCTAGAAATTCTTCACAATTTGGCCGCTCGAAACGAAGCATCTTGATTGCGGTGACGGTGAATTTTTTGCGCAATATTTCCGTTATAATTTCGCCAGCTTTACCCTCGCGCACCGCGTGTGGTTTGATGATGCACAGTGTACTGTTTGTGTAGAGTGCCGAAGAGCGTAGTACGAGTTTTATGTCGTTATTTAAAAATATGAAACGTGATTCCTGAAACGATGCCAAATGTTACGATCGTTACACATTTTCCGTTGCGCAGCCATTGTACATACGTTGGCCGCTTCATCTGCCGATCGTGAGCAGTAAACGTCACTTCCGTACAATCCACGGAAACTGTTTGGGGCGCACTGTTTTGCTTCCGCAATGGATTCAGGCCCGCATAACTCCCTGTACTGATTGTACGCATTATTGCCTATGATTTCTAGGGCGACGAACGACTGGCTTGGCATGCAGTCCATTAGATAGTTCAAACTAGAAGTCTCTGAACGGACGGATTTCAGCATGGAGGAATAGTTGTCATCAATCTTCAACATTGCCAGCCGCCGGACGCCCAGTCCCGCCTTGTGAATCTTTGTCAAGATTTCGCCTATGTGTAGCAATGCTTCCGCTTTGATCAACCCGAAGGAACTGTCGGAATGGAAAAAAAGTGTATTACCAATTTGTACCCAAGATTGTACATATGTGTGGACATAATTTACAGCTGTTCATCCGATTTCTTGTTTCTCGTTTTCGCATCACCATAGTCGAGAATGTTGATCTGCTTGCCAAAGATCAGTAGTTTAGCACCGATGAAGAAATCATTCTCGCACAGCTCCTCGACTTTCGTACGGCGTAGAAAGGTTTTTCGTGTTTTCAAATCGACCAACTCTACCGAGTTATCGCTGGGAAAGAAGCTAACCACCAGCTGCCGATTGAGATCGGCCTCTTTCTGGTACCATTCTCCCAAATACACGTTACTATTAGTGTTCTAGGAAAGTAAAGAAAAGCTGATTAGCGCTTATATTAGTTCAAACGTGTCGCAGCATTTCTCCAGCATTAAATAATTGCTATGAAAGTTGTACCTTTTGTAACTTACCATCGATACGGGAGTGTTTTTAAAATTCCTTACAACAGAAGAACACGAGTCCTTTGCACTGATCGTTTCCTAGTTTGTTTGTTTACTTTGTTTTCTTGCGGCGTTCTGTTGCCAAGGGCAACCAAATTACAGGGAATGCCGTCCGGTTCGACGATCTGGGAATTCAACAGCTTCTTGTGGAATTTTGGTGTAAATAGTATTTTTTGCAAGAGTTTTTTTTTTAAATTATCAACGAAAATACTCGTATTAGGAAATTTGTTAATTACATAATGATAAAAAAATGTGTCTGATTGACCATCGCAGTTACGCCCCCGTGTAAATGCTGCATAATCCAAATTAACCGCCTTTTTATCAAGGTATATAATGATTTGCAACAATTGTTTTTGACAGCACAACGGTGCAACAAAACTGAATTGACAGCACCGTACATGCATATACCTTGATCGTAGGAAAAGTGCGGCATTTTGTGTGCCACTGTGCTGCTATCGTCGGCGAAAAGAATTGTGAATATCGGTTGTTCAAGCTCTGCTGCATGGTGCAGATAGCTCGTAAATATAACTGTTAAACGTGTGCGCATTCGTTGGAGGAAAATCATCACTGCACTGTACGGGTTGTGCTCGGCTTTGGTTTACCGGCGGAACTTTGCATTCGGCATTTGGCTACTGAACGGAACGCCGCTTTGACAAACGCACACACATACACATACAGAGACGCGCGCGCACATAGCGTCGAAAAACGGTACAGAAACGATTTGCGTCTAGTCACAAAGCTCAGGCATACACGTACCGCCGCGGCTCTCGTCCATTGCTGGGTTTTACGGATTTGGCGGGAGCGTGTGAAACCGTACGTTGGACAGTTCTATTCCTTACTTCCGGAGTGTGATCTATTAGCGAGCTTCAGAATGGGCGATCGGGCAGATGGTGGTAAGTGAGGAATCAATGTACAATACTTCGGATCCTTTGTTACATTAGTGTGTAATCGGTGCGATCAATCAATTTTTCCATTACGTAGCGGAAGCGTTCGATGATCAGGTCGAGGAGCGAGTCATTAATGAGGAGTACAAAATATGGAAGAAAAATACTCCGTTCCTGTACGATTTGGTCATGACACACGCGCTCGAATGGCCCTCACTAACTGCCCAGTGGCTGCCGGATGTGACGAAACCGGAAGGGAAGGATTACTCGGTGCACCGGCTCATTCTCGGTACGCACACATCGGACGAGCAGAACCATCTGCTCATTGCAAGCGTACAGTTGCCGAACGAGGACGCACAGTTCGATACCGGTCATTACGATAACGAAAAGGGTGAATTTGGTGGTTTCGGTTCGGTGTCGGGAAAGATTGAGATCGAGATAAAAATCAACCACGAAGGTGAGGTAAATCGGGCCCGGTACATGCCACAAAATCCATGCGTGATTGCAACCAAAACGCCGTCGAGCGATGTGCTCGTGTTCGATTACACGAAGCACCCGAGCAAGCCGGAACCGAGCGGAGAATGTCATCCCGATTTGCGACTGCGTGGACATCAGAAGGAGGGTTATGGACTTTCGTGGAACCCGAACCTGAACGGATATCTATTGTCCGCCAGTGACGATCATACCATCTGCCTGTGGGACATTAACGCCACACCGAAGGAACACCGGTTGATCGATGCGAAGAACATCTTTACCGGGCATACGGCCGTGGTGGAGGACGTGGCATGGCATTTGCTGCACGAATCGCTCTTCGGTTCAGTGGCTGACGATCAGAAGCTAATGATTTGGGATACGCGTTGCAACAACACATCGAAACCGTCCCACACGGTCGACGCACATACCGCCGAAGTGAACTGTCTCAGCTTCAATCCATACTCGGAATTTATACTGGCGACAGGATCGGCCGATAAGACAGTAGCCCTGTGGGATCTGCGTAATCTGAAGCTGAAGTTACATTCATTCGAATCGCATAGGGATGAAATTTTCCAGGTACAGTGGTCACCGCACAATGAAACCATTCTCGCCTCGTCCGGTACGGATCGCCGACTGCACGTTTGGGACCTGTCGAAGATCGGCGAGGAGCAGAGCGCGGAGGATGCGGAAGACGGACCACCGGAATTGCTGTTCATACACGGTGGCCACACGGCAAAGATCTCCGACTTCTCGTGGAATCCGAATGAGCCGTGGGTTATCTGCTCCGTGTCGGAAGATAACATCATGCAGGTGTGGCAGATGGCGGAAAACATGTACAACGATGAGGATCCGGATGTGCCGGCTAGCGAGATTGAGGGTGGCGCGCCGTAAGCAGAGAGACTGTGTGCTTGTTTTTTTTCCTGCAGATAATTCTTATCATTATTTTAACATAGGGATATCCCGAAATAGCTTTTCGTTCTGATTTTATGTTATGTATCTTTCCGTTTGTTTTACTCCATGCACTGCGTATGCAGTGGTATGATCAAGCGACTGTTCTGAAATCTCACCGTTCCAGAGGACGTGAGGGTACTGTATCAGCGTATGTTTTACACAACAAGCTCATTTTACGGACACACCTTAACGTAGAGAATCCTTCCATTGGTACAACTAAATCTGGTGTAAGGATCAATCGTAATATTCAATAAAACAATCAAATTCTAAAGAAAAATGAACAAGCACGATGTATTCTTTGAGGAAATGAATGAAACTTCTATCTTTGGGAATTATGCGGCAATCCGGCTGGAAGAGCATACAAGTTCTTTCAAAACACGAAATAGGCCATCTTTATCGTAAATCGGTTATATATTATGTTTATTTTATGATGGATCGCAAAAAAAACACTAACGTTGAATTTCCGCTACTGACACTACATCATTGAGTTGTCTTATTTTTTACAATAAACTTTAGCTCATTACATATATCGTCCTTGCTACTATTCGTGTCGTTATCGTCATTGGCAATGCTCCCGAGATACGCGTTGTTAAAGCGTGCATTAAAGTACGCACGCTACACTTCATAACTCTCGTCAAGCAACAGGAGCAATGGGTATAGCAATGACCGTCGCTATAAGAGAAGGATGTGTTCTGGAGAAAAATAAAATCGGGAATTCAAGCTTCCATCACTTAGGCGGCAGATTTGAACCGCTCCAACCTTAACCGTGCCTTTTCGGCGTAATCCACCGAAGCGGATGATACCTTCCCGGCACCGTTAGTGGCTTTGGAGCCACTGCTGCTGCTGTTGCTGCTAACCGTCTGACCAAAGCGGGCCTGTCTCTTTGCCAGCTTTTCTTCCTGCTCGAGTTTGCTCATTTCGGACGACACGGAACAACCGAATCGTTCTGCACGCTTTTTCAGTGCTTCCAGCGATGCCGGTGTACTGTTGTTGCTTGCCGATATTGTGCCACTGCCAGTGCTGGATAGTCCGAACCTTGCCGCGCGGGCCTGCATTTTGTCAGTGGCAGCGGTGGTAGTAGCGACAGGAGTACTGGACGGTGCCGCTGTTGTTTTGGCACCGAACTTTTTGGCCCTCATTTCCAACCGCTCAAGTGCGCTCAGCTGACCAAGCTTGACCACCTTCTTTTCCGGTTCTCCATCGCTGCCACTGTTGGTGCTGGCCGACTGAGTCGAAAATGGTTGCCTTTGGGCTTTCGGTGCTTCGTCCAACGGGCTCGGATCCGCCGCGAGTGTGGGCTTGGTGATGGAGATGTTTCGCTTCAGCGATATCTTACGGGGGGTTGATGCTGGGACGTTGGACTTTTCCGCACTTTGGTTCGGTTCGTCTTCCGGCTTTCGGGGTTGGTCGGGCGAGATGGATTTTGACGTTTCGCTCGGTGTGGGCGACTTAAGAATCTGCTCCTCCTCCGCAACCGGATCGGTGAGATCTTTATCCTCATCCAGCAGATCATCATTCAACTCGTCATCCAAAAGGTCTTCCGAGTTGGCCGTATCCTCTAGCACATCGCCACCATCTATAATGAATACAATAAGTTTAGCTTTGCACTAGGCCTAGCCCCGCCACATTGCCACCTACCCAACAGAGCTGTTTGTAATCGATCCACAAGCTCGTTCTTGTTGCCCATCACACTTAAGCCTCGTGCCTTTAGTTCCTTTTTCAGATCCGCTACCTACAAAACGCACAGAGAAATGAAAACGAATTTGGATGGTGATACCGATTATGCTTTCGAAACCTAGCAGCGCTTGCTTAGTTTTCCGGCTATGGCGGCGTCCCTAGTTACCTTCATCTTGGAAACATCACTATCACTCATTGTGGGATTGGAAATGTTGTAGATAACGTTTAGCTGAGAATGTATCGAATAGTGATACCGCTTCTGATAAGGATTTCACTAAACCTATTACTTTGTTTAATGCAGCAAGTGTTTCTAAACACGAAGAGAAATTTCTGTACGATGGCTTGATTGTTGTTTTGGGTAAAAGTTTTTGACAAGCCAAGTTGAGGTTTGCCGATAGCCAAGGTGAATAAGTGTAGGTATGAGAAGCAAGCGCCCATGGTTGCGGATATTCAGCACTCAAATAGTTCACAAAAATGCTTGTAAACTGCTTTGGTAACATCTATATCGGTTGATTAGTTTTAAAATAGATTTTGAACATAAAACGTGCTCTTATCGTTGTATACAAATCGGTTGTAGTCCGAACAAGGAAAAACTGCAAACCGCAACACAACCCTGAACCGCTGAATATTTTTCCGAATATGCATATGAAGAATGCTTTTCTACACAACACAAATGGGTCGTTTTCCTGTGAAAATAACAAAGAGCTTGTATATTTTTTTACCATCTTTGAATGTTCAATTTATGGTAATAAAACAGTTGCTGTCCGTTGAACGAGAGCCTTGTTTACATTTGTTCAAAAAAACGAAGCTTGACAATTTCGCGCCACAACACACGAACTGTCAAATGCACACCGCAACAGTTCGGCAATACCGGGAAAATCTTGTATATTCAGTGCAGTACATGTTGTGAGACGTGTGTTTCGTGTTGTTGATAGTGAAACTGTGGATAAGGTTGGAATCTGTCGCTCCTATAATTCTATCGATCGTGTAGAGAAAACGATGGACGCCGAACAGCTACCGTTTCTTGCGGAATACTCCAAGAGCAACCGTGCATCGTGCCGGTTGTGCAAGCAAAAGATCGACAAGGATGTGCTCCGGCTTGCGGCGATGGTTCAGTCGCCGATGTACGATGGTAAGGTCGCTCAATGGTATCATGAGGACTGCTTCTTCAAAAAGCAGCGCCCGACAACCGAAGGCGATATAGCCAACTTCGACGCACTGCGGTATGAGGATCAGAAGAAAATCCGCGACGCAATTGGTAAGGGATGCGTACAGCAATTTCGTGTAATGGGGAAGAATTATTTGTTGATTTTTGCCTGCTTTGCTCGCGCGGTTTTTCGCGATTATAGCTCAATTCGCGAAAGGAGTCGTTCCTGCAGCAGGAAAGGGTAAGGGCAAGAAACGTTCAGCGGCGGAAACACAGTCCTTGAAGGACTTCGGAGTGGAGTATGCATCCTCAGGTCGGGCCATGTGTCGGGGATGTGAGCTGAAGGTTCTGAAGGATGAAGTGCGCATTAAGAAGGTCGTCTACGATACGGAAGTGGGCATGAAGTATGGTGGGCAAGCATTGTGGCATCATGCTGAATGCTTTGCAAAAATTCGCTCCGATCTGGGATACTTTGAAAAGGCGGAAATGTTGCCCGGTTTCCGGTCGATGAAAAAAGAAGATCAAGCGATGTTGAAGAAACTGTTGCCGTAAGTACCTTTTGAAAATGTGCACTATCAGACTGGGAGGCTCGTGTAATAAACATGCTCACATTGCCTCTTTTACAGTGCCATTAAGGCGGAGGCTGTACCGTCGAAGAAGGTAAAGGAAGAGGTTAAGGACGAGGTAGACAAAGCGGCTGAATCTCTGGAGGAAAAGCAGATCGCCGAGCAGCAGAAAGCGTACTACAAGTTACGCGACAATCTGAAATCGCGCGGCGTGAAGAAGGCGGAATTGATAGAAATCCTCGCCCAAAACCATCAGGACATACCGGAAGGTAATGATCCGGTGTTGGATCGCGCTTGCGATACGATTCTCTTTGGTGCGCTAGAACGATGCTCGAAATGTAATGGTCAGTATGTGCTGCAGAAAGCATCTTATGTCTGCCAGGGCAACCTTACCAATTGGGTAAAGTGTATGAATGCGGAAAAGGCACCACCGCGTAAGAAAACCATCATACCGAACGATCTGCGGGCGGCTTACCCGTTCCTGAAGAAGTACGAATCGGTCGTTAGAGATCGTGTGTTTCGATATGTTCCACCGAGCATTAGCACCGTAATGAATAATGTGAAGAAGGAGGAAGAGTTGCCTTCGGAACCGAGGGTAAAGCGCGAGAAGCCTCCGCTGTACAATTTAGAATTTGTCATACTGGGTAAGACGGCTACACCGAAGGATCAGCTAAAGCTTAGAATACAGAAAATGGGTGGCAAGGTGGTGACGAAGATTGCTAGTCACACGGCCGCTATCATTTCCACCCCGGAGGAAGTTGAACGGATGACCAGCCGTATGCGGGAGGCGAAGGAGCTGCAGATTCAGGTAGTACCGGAGGAATTTTTAGATGATGCTCAGGGTGGTGGCGCTCTGTCGTTCATCACTAGCCGGTCCATCTGTGACTGGGGTTCGGATCCGCAAACGCGCATCCCAACCGAGGAGGAAAGCAAGTCTCGTTCGAAAAAGAGCATCTACGAGAAGTCGGTACCGGCCAAGATGAAGCTGCAGGTGAAGAGCGGTCTGGTCGTCGATCCGGACTCGAATCTGGCAGATAGGGCGCACGTGTACAAGAACAATGGTGTCATCTATAATTGCGTCCTGAATAAGGTGGACATTCAGACGAATAAAAATTCGTTCTACAAAATGCAGGTCCTGGAAGATGATACCAAGAAAAAGTAAGTATGGGGAAGCCTATCAATGTGGGAAGTGCCCTAATGATTTATTTTTTTATATGTCACCTCCACAGATACTGGTTGTTCCGTGCTTGGGGTCGTATCGGTACCACGATCGGTGGTACGAAGGTGGAAAGCCATAGAACAGCAGAGGATGCTATGTCCTCGTTTGAAAATCTTTTCCTAGAAAAGACCGATAACGATTGGGAGAGTCACAACACCGAATACAACAAGATGCCGGGCATGTTTTATCCGATCGAGATCGACTACAGTGAGACCAAGACGAAGCGTCTTGCGGAAAACAGCACCTTCAAATCGAAACTTGCCCCTGCAGTGCAGGAGCTCGTTCGCATGCTGTTCGATGTGGACGCGATGAATCGGGTAATGTTGGAGTTCGAGCTGGACATGGAAAAGATGCCACTCGGCAAGCTGTCGCAACGTCAGCTCCAATCGGCAATGAAGGTGCTGTCGCAAATTTCCGACCTAATCAGCAGCGGTGGCACCAATGCACAGTTTATCGATGCATCGAACAGATTCTACTCGTTCATTCCCCACAACTTTGGTGTTTCGGCCATCAAGGTGCTGGATACGATTGAGCAGGTAAAGGGGAAGCAAACCATGCTTGAAAGTTTGATGGAAATTGAGTTTGCCTACTCGTTGTTGAACGAATCCGACGAAGATGGTAAGGATGGTAAGCATCCGCTGGATGCCCATTACGAACAGCTCAAGACGGTCATTGAACCGATGGCACGCGATTCGGAAGAGTTTACGTTGCTTGAACAGTACGTACGTAATACGCATGCGGAGACGCACAAATCGTACGATTTGGAGATTGCAGAAATCTTCCGCATCAAGCGTAAGGGTGAAGATCGCCGCTATCAGCCATTCAAGAAGCTGCACAACCGCAAGCTTCTGTGGCACGGATCGCGGTTGACCAACTTTGCGGGTATCCTTACGCACGGTTTGAAGATTGCACCACCGGAGGCACCGGTTACGGGTTACATGTTTGGTAAGGGTATCTACTTTGCCGATATGGTGTCCAAATCGGCCAACTACTGTTGCACCAATATGGTCGATAACACCGGGTTGATGCTGCTGTGCGAAGTAGCGCTTGGAGACATGCAAGAGTATCGGCAGGCTCACTACGTGCAGAAGCTTCCTACCGGTAAGCACAGCGTGAAGGGTATCGGTCGTACCCAACCAGATCCGAGTGGTTCCCACGTCCGACCGGATGGGGTGGAGATACCGTTGGGCAAGGGCGTATCGGACGAGAAGGCTAAAAGTTCACTGCTTTACAACGAGTTCATCGTGTACGATGTGGGACAGGTGAACTGCCAGTACTTGTTCAAGATGAACTTCAAATATAAATACTAAATTCTTTGTGGCACTACAAACGAACCCGAGGGTGGAAGAGAACGGGGGGTTTCGTGGGAGTTGTTGAGTTTTTTTTTATTGTTCGAGTTTTCCAAACATATTGTTTTCATTTCGTTTGCGTTTAACATACAAATGTATACGTTATCAGTTACAATTACAGTTCATTCAATATGCAGAATGCCAAATACAGTAAACCAATCAACAATACAAGAACAAATGAGCTTTGTATAAAAAAACAAAAACTTAACCATTGCTTGTAAACCGTTATGTGAAATATTTACTCTTGAATACATTTAATGGAGGTTGTGTAGGGACACAGTTAAAAGTATATGGATACAAATAACATAACACACCAATGCCAAGAAAAGATACGTAAAAGATTATAAAATTCACGTATGTTACCATTGAGCTCCAGATAATTAGCATTAACGAAATAATTCTTGTTTGACATCGATTATAAGAACGATTTAACAGTGTGTTATGTGGAATGCAATTGGTTTTGCTTCAATACTCCATTAACAACGTTGATATTATTTGAGATTCGCAATTTAAAACCAACATTGAAGTAGAAATCAGGCTTGGGATGGACCATTAGCAAACAAATACCTTCCTGATCACAACATATGGTCACATTCTACATGCTGCTGGAAGTTATCCAAACATTCTATTTTTAACCCGCCAGATATTCGCCCCAACATGTGCAGCGTAGTAATGTTTCGTGCGTCGACATTTCGTAAGCGTTTAAGCAGATAATTAATGATAAGCGCAAATAAGGTTTCTTGATTTATTAATCATTCTTTTAAAATATATTATACCTTCCAAATTGCTATCCATCCAACTCACTTCCATTCCTACACCGAAATGTTAATATCAACAAACTTAAAACTAAGTAAAGCTTGTTAGCATTAAAATAAAAATGCATATGATGGAATAATTGCAGCAAAACCGGAAGGGGAAAATGGTAGAACTATTTACGATACCACATTTGTACTGTTTTCATGCGTTTGACCTTCTTCTGTAGTTGCAGAATGCCGTATATCAAAGCCTCGGCCGTGGGTGGACATCCGGGTACGTAGATATCAACAGGTATGATCCGATCGCAACCACGAACCACGGAATAGGAGTAGTGATAGTACCCGCCACCATTAGCGCAGCTGCCCATCGAGATAACCCAGCGTGGTTCGGGCATTTGGTCGTACACTTTCCGTAGCGCTGGTGCCATTTTGTTGGTCACCGTACCGGCTACGATGATGAAATCGGTTTGGCGTGGCGATGCACGGAACAGCACGCCAAACCGATCCAGATCGTAGCGTGGGGCAGCCACATGCATCATTTCCACGGCACAGCACGCGAGACCGAACATCGTGGGCCACATCGATCCCTTGCGACCCCAGTTTAGCAAGTCATCCAACCGGGCCACCATCCATTCGGCCGTGTTTGACTGTTTTGCTCCAAACGGCGAATACGGCAGTTGGGACGGATTGTCTTTCCGCACAACCGGAAGTGTAGCTTTGTATCGGTTTACTGTATTGGTTGAGGGTACTGAAACGATGGTAGTTCGTGTAATTGCTGCACGAATGGCAAACATGCTGGTAACTTGGGCAGTTTCTTGTAGTGTACTGTTGCGTAGAAAGACGCACGCATATAGGTATGCCGTGTACACAACGTTCGTTATTGCGATGAGTCATTCATTTATCTCACCGTACTTCCGATTAAATAGAGATTAGATTTGTTCGATTAAGAATTGGAATTGATATCTTAAGTCTGTAAAATGTTTATAAGGATAATAGCGGTTCGCAAACACAAAAAAAAGCTATGAAAATTAGGAGTTTTTTGTTTCATAGCATGCTGATTGTAATTTCAAAACGCATGCATTTATGAAAATGAAATGCGCATTTCAAGTGCGTGAAAATAGCCCCCGAGATATGTCCGGTTGTTGATGCCCAAATAATTATCACGCACATTTCAATTAATATTTGCAAGCACGTTTGCGAAGAGAACATTTATTGTGCATTTATACTTTATTCGATGAAAAGGACAATCATTAAAGAAAAATATTGAATCAATCGTATTGGCACAGTGCAATGAACGAGTGCGTGAAGTTAGCTCACAGCAGCTATAGCCCGATTTGACATTGCCGTTCTGTCAAAAAAGGAGAACTGGCAGAAGAAAACATTTGGACAATGGTGGTCCAAAAGTAGTAAAGTTTTATCGATTTTCAAGGTGTTGCAAGAAAGTTGCACATTGATTGGAGTGTGTTGTTGCATCGTGTTCGTCCAGCCGTCCGACTGGATAAGTGTGTCCGGCGCCGTGCTAACCCGATTAGCCTGTAACCGGGCCGGACGGAAGATCGGTTAGCCAAGGGGAGGGGAGCTTCTTCGTCCGGAACTGTGCTTTCCTCCCGTCATAGCCTACTCTGTTGCTGGGTGCGTTACTGTGGGCGTGTGTTGTGTCGGTATGCCTCGTATCAACTTCAGTCGTACTGAGCGATTTGCTCAGATGTCGAAGCAGGAGCAACTGATCGCACAGAAACGACAGCAGATCCTAGAGAAGCAGCGTACGCTCGAACTAGCAAAACAGATTGCCGCCGAAGCAACCAAGGATACGCCAAGGTAACGTCACACACACTCACCTTTTGTGCTACCGGGAGTGGTATCCGTTTGGATGGTTTTGTTGTCTTATGTAATGGTAATATGTTTTATGCATTATTCCCAACATCTGCCAGCGTGACGGAGACGCCGGAAGATACCGATACGTCGGGAAAGGTTTTGTTGCCGTTTAGCAACGACGGCTCGTTCCTCGAACGTTTCAAGCAGCTAAGGGAGAAGATAGTTAAACAAACCGACGAGCAGGTGAAACCGGTTGTCCCAGAACAGGACGGCACGGCGAATCAAGATTCCACTCCCGCTGTGGGTGTGTCCGCTAGGTAAGCAACACACTGTTGCCCTTTGCCAACAGTGTGCAAGAGAAATTGTTTCGTAATTTGTGAACTGCTAATACCTTTTTTTTCACTTTTAGCACCAGTAGCGAACAGATGTTCAAATTTGACATCCCACCACCATCGCTTTTGCCAACGCTTCCACCGCCTCCTCCGCCACCACCACCGCCACAGCTACCGGCCATGGCCGACGACGTGCATTTCGAACCGTTTTACGATCTGCCCCCGGTGGTGGCCGACACAAGCAGCGTTCCGGATGATACCGCCCGCACAGGCGGTAGCGAGGTAGAGCGCCCGAACTGCCAAGGTTGGTACCGTTCTTGAATCAACCGGCCACACTGGACCGTTCATGCCCGACCGACGACACGATGGAAACGGCACCATGCTCATGTGAGCAAACCTTTCCATCGGTACGTACTGGGCAGACGTTCGTGTGTGCCGGTTGCCGGTTGTCCGGTTTGTTTGGTCTTTTAGTTATAATTTTTGTATAGTATTTTCAGAACATGATAAATTACCAACCACAGTTGAAGAATTAATTCAATTGGTTGCCGATATCGGTGATGTTTATGAAGATAAATTATGTTCACGTAAAAATGATTTGCATCCGTCGCTTTGGTAATTGTTTTACTTTTTAACTACACATTATAATACTATTATATAAATATCTGTACACATTTATACTTTACACATGTATGTTACGGGGAAGATCGCTCGTAGGAACGGTACGATGATAGCATTGCAAGCATATTTGGCGTATACGATAGGGAATGGCTCTCGTCGGAGGAGCTGGAGATTAGATGGAGGAAATGACAACACAATTTGAGTTAATGGTTCGAAATGAGGATTTGCGAGTAAGAGTCGGTAGTAGTCTTAACCATTCCACGAATAGAGCCTTTCATTATAGGATTCGCGGGACTATTTCGAGGGGGGGTTTCCAGTTCATAATGGACTCGTTCAGCGAGTTGTTGAATTATACAGAAGTTGGCGTTGACATTCTTCAACAGGTCTGTTGAGGGACTGTGAAATGTTGCGATTAGCAACACCGTTGCTATGAAAATAATAGAAGTACATGTTCGGTGTGCTTTTTTGTGAACATTCAGAGAAACAGAGAACCCCAACTTCTGCAAACACTTCAACAACTAGCTGAGCGTCAACATTTTATAGAAAAAGATAGCGATAACTACAGAAGGACAGAAGAAGATGGAGCATTAATCTACAGACCACACAGTAACATACTAGCAAGGGCCTCAGTGTCTCATACACATAGGAATTGTTTTCCTTGTTCTCTATCATACATTCCCGTTTTGTCGTTCCGTCGAAAAGAGCAGGATCCAATGAAAGGGTTGTGTCCGTACGGTGTGTAGGATAAACTTTGCTAGCAATATTGCCCCAGGGGAAACAGGTCTGGACTGTTGCTGTTTACAAAAATCTGACAATATTTCACGTGCGATTTTTGTTTCGTTTTTCTTTTCTTTTTCCTTCTCTCTTTCTCTCTCTTTTTCTATGTTTCTATCCCATGGTTCCCACAATCTGTTCCCTTTCCATTTTGCTTCACAATTCTGTTTCTTCCCGTTTCGTCCATTTCTGGCTTTCCCCCGACACTACCATTGGCCCTTCTTTGCCGTGGCATGTTTGTGTTTTTATTTGCTCTCTAGGTTCGTGTTTGATAAGCAATCGGAGGCGTACCGTGGCTTTCGACGGATGATTGCGGTACGGCGCGAAACTAATGCGGAATGCGACGCATCGGGTGCGGCACACAGCGGAAGAGCGAACGACACGGTTCCGGTCAGTGGCGATGATGAGGATAATGATGATGATGCCAAATACGACCCGGCCGATGTGTTGGACGATTCGATCATCGACGAAGGACAGGACAACCACGGGAAGAAACAAGCGGCAGGTGCTGCCCAAGGCTCGAAAGGCACGTCCGAGATTCCCATTCATATGATGCCGAACTTTTACGGTGACGAGCGTCACTTCTACGATGATAAATCGACGACGGAAACGGACTCGGATACGGAGTATGTGCGTGAGGCACGGGAGCGCAATCTGAAGAATCTCAAGCGCAAAACGTTCGACGCTGGAAACCGGCGTGAAGATGGCAGTTCGACCGATTCCGATGACGACTATCATGGTGGGTTGGGAGATAGCGCCAATGAATCAATGAACGAAAAGAATGGCGGTAGCTCCGGTGCGGGTGGTAGTGCGACTGGTGGCAGTGGTGGTGGCGGAGGAGGAGGTGGAGGAAGTTCTCGTGGCCATCGACAGAAGTTCCGCAAAAAGTCCCGCTGGGGTGAGAATACCGATGGAACCGGTACAGCCGGCAGCCAGGAAGGCGCGATGGCTGGAGCAGTACAGCAACAAAAGCAGCAACAGCCTCCAGTGCCGCAAGGCAGTATAGTGGACGTTCCATGGGCCGGTGGTCAGTTAAATGTGCCACCACCACTACCACCACCTCCAGTACCAGCAGCACCAGGTTCGTCGATCGATCGTAACAATCCCGGACTGCTGCAGTACGTGTTTCATCATTACGGTACGGTCGCGGATGTTTCCCCAGAATGCTGGAGCAAAGCGGAGGAACACTATCGTTTGCAGTTGCTGTACGACGACCTTACGCAGAAGATTCAGCAGCACGATCGGTTCTTGCGTTCCGTGTGGGACGGGAAGCGTGTGGATTCGGACGAAGAACGTCGCCTGAACACGGGGAAGCTGGAGGCGATCATGTGTTGGATCAATGAGATTACACAACTGTACAATCGTATAGGGCCGAAGCATTTGAGTGAGTTTTTGATGCGCGATGATTACGAAAGGTTCGTTGAGCGGTTTCGCCGAACGTCCGATCGGCAGCCGAATTTTGAGGACTACAAAGAATTCCGGTTGCGGGAAGCCAATGGAACACTTGCCGATGCCGGATCCGGAACTGCCCGTCCCGACGATGGGGCGGGAGCACGCGACTATAGCTCAACCGATTCGGATTTCGTGTCCTATCGTGGGCAGCAGCCACCCGGACAGTCAAACAGCAGCACGCAGCAGCAGCAGCAGCAGCAGCAAGGTGTTTCACAGGGAAACGGAAAATCGGAAACACACAACGTCGAACCTACATCGACGATGGGCGGAGGCGAAAAACGAACTGCGGAAGCATCTGTCGAAGAACAGCAGCAACAACAACTGGCCGCAAAACGGCGCAAAAGTCGTTGGGGTGGCCAGGTAGAGTGTGGTCCACAATTTGTGCCCGGACAGAACTTCCGGACACAGCCGCCACCTCCGCTGCCAGCGCATCCACCAGGGCCTCCACCGTCTCTACCGCCAACAAAACTATCCACCGTAAGTCGTACCGATCCAGCATTGCTGGCGTATGCACGGCAAAACTTTGGCACCACAAACCTCTCGGAGGAAGACTGGAAGAAGGCGGAAGATCACTACAAGATCAACCTGCTGTACCAGGACATGTTGCGCAAACGGCAGGAGATTGACCGACTGGCCAACAGTGGTCGGTTTAAGTACGAGTACGATTCGGATGAGGATACGACGGGCGGTACCTGGGAACACAAGCTGCGCCAGCAGGAAATGGAAGCGACCCAAAAGTGGGCGAACGAGCTTACGCGTCAGTCGGAGGGCAAGCATCATATTGGGGACTTTCTGCCACCGGAGGAGTTGCGCAAATTTATGGAAAAGTACGAAGCGCAGAAGAACAACCGCCAACCGAACCTGAGCGACTACAAGGACTACAAACTGCGCGAGGATAACGTTGGGTTTCAGATGCTGCAGAAGCTTGGATGGAAGCAGGGCCAGGGCCTGGGAGCTGATGGTAGCGGTATTGTGGATCCAATCAATAAGTATGTCGGTGGTGTGTATGTGTGTTTTGTTAAGCATATGTTAATGATTTGCATGTTGTTTGCTTTTCGTAGGGCCGCACAGCGAGACAATAATCAGGGCTTGGGCATCATTACTCCGGACAACCCAGAGGTCAACGATAACGAGTACGATGCGTACCGCAAGCGCATGATGTTGGCGTACCGGTTCCGACCAAATCCACTGGTAAGTTGATATAAACGGAGTGGAAAAAAACGTTCATTTATTTTAATGGCCACCTACATGGGTATGGTTTGCGTATTTAATTCTAAATAACTTTCACGAGAATACTGCTCAATTGGCATAAAAACGCATTTCAAAGTGAAAAAATGTTAACCCCCATACAAAGCATATTATCTACTCGGAGGGTAGGTGATTATAAAAGACAAGATTTACTTCCTGTCGTTAAAGGAAAGGTTAATATTGGTTATATATAAAAAATATTGCAACATACTGTTATGATTTTTAGTAGTGAGCCGTTAGGTTCGCTAGTTTTCAGTTTGTGCTGATGAAACATACATTCTTATGTGTGTCTATGTTTTTATTCTCCTCTTTTTCAGAATAATCCGCGTCGTGCTTACTATTAATTTGCTTCAGGCATTTAGAACAAATGGAGTCTGGATTGGCGGTCGATATCGATAGTATAGTATTTGTAAGCAACACGCATAGACACGCGTACTCTTTCTCTAGTAGCTCTTCGTCGGCGTGCAAAAAAAACCCAACAAAGACGATGGGTGTGTTATTAAATTTGTTTGATTTTAAGTAACAAAAAAACATCATACAAATCGCAAACCAAATTTCCGAATCCATCAAACCCCAACAGCGGTGGTTATTGACTGATTGGCGCCTAGTTCTTGTTAGTCATGCTTGGTAGAGGGGCGGAATGTTTGCAACTATTCCGTTTTTCCGCGTTATACTTTCTGTGTACGCGATCGTTCCTTGCGATCGTGATGAGGGTGAAATGGCTTGATAAGTTTATTCGAAAATATAGAGATCCGGTACCGTTTTCGGTACGAATGAGTGAGGGATACGTTGGGACGTCTCGTGTTACCTTGTTAGACGATCCTTAAGCAACC
>KI422884.1:0-38734 GCA_000473375.1 Anopheles culicifacies | reverse complement strand
CTGTTTAAGGGCTGCTTAAGATAAAATCGGACCACGGTTGCACTATTGGGCTTGTTTCAAATAACATTAAATTTAATTAAACTATGAAAGTGATTAACTTTAACTATGAACCCCATGAAACTACCCAAATAGCCAAAAATAAAAAATAAATTGAACTCTCTGGTTCTCTCGCGAACTATGAGGCTTATTAAGAAGCACGCGGTACTTTCTGTCATATAACGTCGTCGCAGTGAAACATTGAGTTGAAAATTGGGAAAACTGTTTAGAAAACGCGGTATAATGAAGTGTGAAATATTCGGGAAGACGTGTAATTGTGAGACATTTGATGCTACAGGTTCCTGACAATAACACACTTTATTAGACTATGTTTTTATGAGCTTGTCTCTATTTTTAGACTCATCAACAAATATCGAATCATACCTAATAACGTCTCTACAAACGACTGAAATCCTCTACTGGACATCCTAAAGGTTACAAGAATGTATGGTAAAATACTCTGGTTATGGCACGTGCTAAGGATATCGGACACATGTCCCACCAAGAAGGTATTTATTAGCGCCCCCCAGTAGGGTGCTTACCCTACTTCTTCACTTTAAAGATCGCTGTCGGATCACGTTAAAGGAGCGGCTCGATGGCCGCGGAGATAGCAGCACCGGTCTTCCAACGGGAAGGACCGAGGTTCGATTCCCATTCGGGCCGTTCCCCCGTACGCAGGACTGACTATCCTGTTGCGGGTACATTAAAGTCACGGAAGCCAGAAATGGCAGGCCAAGACCTATCGAGGTTGAAGGGCCATAGAAAAAGAAGAAGGAAGATCGCTGTTACGCCTTTTGTAGTCTGTAAAAAGTGCCAAAGTTCGTCGTACTTTAAACCGACCCTTAAACAGCTTACGAACGCCAAATTACCAAAGATTTTGACCATGTTCCGAGTTCGTAGTGAAAGTTCAACTCCTTCCTAGTTCCAAAGTTCAACCCTGGTTCGATTTTATCGTAAGCAGCCCTTAAACAACCAGAGAATTTGGTTTCCTTATTTTTTACTATTTGAACCGCTCGGCATGGGGCGTTAAGGATCACAGCGAGGTTGATAGTTCAAGCATCAAGGAGAATCAAATTTGAGGGAAATCAGATGCAGCCGTCTTCATACGATTTGTTTCAGGTACGATTTACTTAATAACGAATACTTGGCAACATAATACGAAGTCCCTATGTACCGTTTCCGCAACGGTGTAGAAGTATCTGCATGAGTTTCATCGATATGAAATGTTTCTATTCAAATGTGAAATATTTCAGCGCAACGTTGCGGATAAATTTCACCCACAGTCATCTTTTCACCTGATATATTAAGTCATACGATACAAACTATTGTAAATCACAAAAAAATTGGTTTATAAAATCAAAGCTCTCTAATATGTAGCCAAACAATTTAACACAAAATCCACAATTTTGCAAATTCCAAATTAAAATTTCCTACTTCCTCCACCATTTGTCCCAAAAAATGTCCACCTGTCCTTACGTAGTGCATCGATTGTTTACCTTTTTTATTCGAAGAACGAAATCTATTTTTGACAATTCTTTGTTTCTTTCCGTTTATTTTCCCCAGCTCGCAGCTGTTTTGCTGGCACTAGTTGCTGTTCTTCTGTTCTACTTTCTGCGGTCGCGATAAGGTGAGCGATAAAAGTGTTTCCCAGCCAACACAAATGTCCACTGACCCGTGTTCCTGCATTTTGCTTTCCCATTTGGTTCCCCATCCAAAACTCTAAAAACCTGCGACACTAAACATACCCACCCCCAAACCCCAATCCTGCTGATTGTGTCCCACCGTACCCGTTCTAACTGTGTTTGCATTCTCCATTCTCTTCTACTCCGCGCTCGGTAAAACTTAAAATGAATCTGTCCCACACAGCGCACAGCAAGCCGCCGTTGTCCTTTTAGTCTTCCTTTTTGGCGCGTACGGGCGCGTTCCAAGGTATCCCACAACAAAGGGATACTGTACTGCGTCCCGCCCCTTCCCGACCTTTCCTAGCGCACCGCCGATACAAGTCGAGTTTTCCCGTTTTATTCTGTCCACCCGTGCAACACCAACTTTTCCCTCCCGGAGTCCCGAGCGTGCCACTGCCGTATAAATGTCGAACAGCACTCCTACGCCTCCTCCATCGCCACCGCCACCACCACCGTCACCTGCGCCGCCACAGTCTACCAAGACGCCCCTGTCCGAACTGAACCTGGATGTGCTCAATAACAGCAGCAACCGTATCGGTAAACCGAACCATCATAATGTGATTCTTTCGTCCGGTGAATGTGTCTGGGCGACGCAGTATCCCGAGATACAGAAGGCCTGCTTCCTGAACCGCGTCTGCCAGTATGCACCGCCGCGCGAACTACGCGTGCAGAACGTGGAACCGATACTGCAGAACGGGCCGACCTGTGGACTGACCGCGCTGAGCATGATCTTCGATGGATCACCGTCGGCAAAGGCACTGCTGGAACTAGCCGTTGCCCGTGGTTACTCCAACAATGGCGAAATGTTTAGTGCCCGTCAGCTGAACGAACTGTTCGAACAGGTGCTGGAGGAAAACCGTCATCTGGTCGAGTATAAACCCGTCACTCACACGCTGGTCGGTGGTTGGATGGATGATCCGAACATCCAGATTAAGCTGCGCCTCGGAGCAATGTTTCTCGTACCGTATCCTTTTCCATAATATGTCTTCACGTAATTTCCCCCTTTTTTTGGTGCAATTTGGTAGCAAAATCCGTTTGTTTTTCCTTAACCCGGTTACGAATCGCAGTTATGATCCGGACAAGAACCATACACCCTGCTTGAACAAAGGACACCGTGCACATTGGGCGCTTGTAGTTGGGTATCTCATCGATCAGTTTGACGATGTAAGTGTCCACGCTCCAATCCAAATATGCAGTCAGTATTTATTCCCACTGTTGAACCGTTTCAGTTCTATGTGTTTGCACGCCATGGAAAAACGAAAAACCTCGCCATATGGTCACTGCGGGACCTTTCCCGGAGCAATGGTAATCTAGTCGAGTTCTGCCAACCGGTAGGACATCCTAACGAAACCTTCATCCTGCCCGAGGGTGGCATGGGTGGATGCAACGGATTGCGGTGTAAATTCATCATGATCGAACACTACAAGGCTAAGAACGAGATCGTACTATGATGGACACCGGTGAACGTTGTGTAGTAGTTTCCACCGCCAAATAACATATCTCCCTGTCCCGATTGCATCGCTTCAATACGTTTTCGTTTGTTCCCGATTTGCTAGAAGATATTTATTTACGTTCACCGGCAAAAGATGAACCTATATTTATTGAACTTTATTTATCTTTATTTTACTCATAGCTTTATTTTCGGGTTTCCGTTTTTGGCTATATATATATGTATATATATATGTATATGTATATGTATATAATTTATTTTAAAACATGCATAAAACAGTATTGAGATATTTGTTGCCCTTCTGTTTTGCTTTCCTGCTTTCTTTCTGACTTCTTTTTTTCTGGTTCCTGGTTCGCTGATTTATTATCCCTTTGCTGTGGGGTCACACCAACATTTGCTACCGCTCAGGAACAACCCTTTACCCTCGCACGACGAACCCACCCACCAATAACCAGCGAATGCAGCAAACATGTGTGCAAAAATCCACACATACACTGTCCGGGCGTTCTCGGTACGCTCCACTCTGAAGATGATCCCTACCTATAGTATGTGGCCCGGTGGAAAGGATTCTTTCAAATTTGCCCGTCCCTTTTGCAAGCACGCGATTAAACGTCAGCAACTTTCTTTACCGTGTATTTAGTATTTCGCTAGTTTCACATTTATTGCGCTTATTGTTTTCCGTTCCGATAATGAGGAGGGAGAGTAAGGGTGGAAGGATTCTTCTATGATTTGGGAGATGGGATTGCAGCATAATGGGGTATGTTTGTGATTAATATGTAGGGGATTTTTTTTATTAATTTATTTGTTGTTTGCCTGCTTTATTACGTGTATACGATGCTTGCCATTCGGAGTATGGGAGTAACACATTGATTCAATGCCATGCCAATTGAGATACGTGTGTTTGTTGGTGTGCTGTTGTGATGCATTCAGGGATAGAAAGTAATTAACACTCGCAACACGGTGAAGGATAGAGAACGAGCAGCACTAGCAGAAGAACTAGTGTGTAGAATTACATTTATACAGGAAAAAGCGCACATGCCCTTTGATAGACACAGACAATGTAACTGTTTACAAAACTATATTTTGTTGGGTTTTTTTTTTAATGTAATGTATGACATTGCTCGGATGAAAATAAAACGAAACATTTAAAATCAAAACCGGTCGTTGAATGATTTGTGCTATCCGTGCCGTCCGAATCCGTACACACTAATGCGAGGCCAGATTTTAACGTTCACACTAATGCAGGGAAGAGAGAGTTCTAGTAATAGTGAGCTTGAAGGAACAGGTTATATATCTCAACGTAACAAAACCTACCAAAAGTGTTTAACCTAGTCGGTAGTAAGCGCGCAACTACTACACATCAATTAACGGTCCCGAATTCTACCTTACCCGTTCGAATGGGTGGTGCTATGCGTGTGAGAGACATTCAGGGAGCATTCTCAACGCATCAAGTATCATACTGAACACATCAGAACGCTAGATCAGCCGATAATAGCGCATGTACGTAATATGCCACCAGCTGTCCAACAGTGTTGACTAGTGTGTGTAGAGTAAATCCGATTTAGGTTCATGATGAATCCGATTTCGGTTACGAAGAATGATTTTTTAGCAATATCAAAAACACTATAGTTTGTTTCCTAATATTTAAACAACTTAATAAAACGGAACATGTTTCAGTATATATTTCCATATTTTTAGAAAGTGTTAACGCATCCTTAGAAGAATCACTAAGTCACTAGATAGAATTCATTAGAATGACTTTTCTCAAAAGAAAGCACAACACTAGTGTTGATAGTAAAGAACAAAACGTCCTAAAGTAAGTACCAGCACTCAAAGGACAGCTGCTGAAACGACAAGACCCCCCGAACCACACCTACATCCAGCATCAACGAGTGCGTGCATATGCGTATGCAAAAAAGAAACACGAAGGCGTATTACGTACACCGTACTACCCCATACTTTCGGCACCGTTACCATAACCGTTTACGTCTACACCGATAGAAAGATGAAGCTAATAAGAGTAGCAGAACATTCACGCTCATACTGGTGTTTAGCTAAATTACACTGTGTCTTAGCATTGTTGTGTTACTTTGCATTGAAATGGCGATTTATATGAGTTGATGTAGTACATATTTCCTATGGTTTAGATGTGTTTTCACACTTTTTCTCTCTGGGTTTTTCCCCCCCTCCCGTAGTAATCTCCCACGTTAGTTTTCCACAGCCATAAGTAAACGACAAACGCTTCGTTCGTTTGTCTTGGGTTTCTGAACACACTCCGCCATTTGGGGGCGGTGCGGTTTGTCCTTTTCGTTCAAGGGATATGTGTCAAGTGCAGTTGGGGGGGGATGTGTTATTTTTGGTAGTAAGAAGCCTCGATCAAGCACTTTACTATAGAAAACCGCATTCCAACTGTAGGGATGCTTCACCTTATATCCCAGAGCAAGAAACGTATTACCTTACCGTCGTGTGTGCGCGCAAGGTTTTGCGCTAGCGTGTCAATATCACGAGCATAATTCAATTCTTTCGTGTTGTGTTCGTCTGCTCTAAATGCTTCGATTATTATCATTACGAAGAATATATCCTGCTGTACCACTGTCCGTTGTAATGTACGGTTGGATTTACTTTTTTTGTTTCCTTTCCGTTTGTTTGTGTCGTTGCACTGTATTCGTCCTTTCTTTTTTACATTCACTCTTTGATACTCTTTCCAATCACTTCCTTTCTTCTGTTTCGTTTCCTTTATCTCTATTATTTGTTTCAAATTTTACATAATATCGTATAAAATACTTTACAACACCTTGCAAATACTTTCCACTACGTAAAATGACTGTTCTCAATTACGGGTTCCTTTATGCTTTCTATTCTACCACATTTACTGAATGCACATTGAAGTTTCCACAGCTTACACAATCGCATCCGTTTGAGCTACTTACAAACTGCTGCGCTTTTACGACGCTCACAGAATAAATAGACGTCCAATGCCATATGGTCAAAACGACATTTCATTTAATTCTGGTAATTATTATCTCACCACACAGCATTCATGCATTTTGGCATTGTGGATGCTGATGAGTGCAGCCCGACCACTACATCCGTCGCGTTTGTGAGTGATGTGTGAATTCTTACGCGCTTACGTTAACAACACGATGGTACTATTTTAACTTCAATGCTATAGATGCTGCTTTGTTGCTAGTTTCTTAAGAGTTTGATTTATGAGCACATTGAGTTTATCTAACGCGATAAAGATGGCATGATGCTAAACGAAATACTTTCTCCCTTTTTCGTGCTTCATTTTTCCACGTCGCATTTCCGACTGAAAATCAAATGTAATGCAAATAATAATTATAAAAACTACACACGTATCTTACAAG
This sequence comes from Anopheles culicifacies, assembly GCA_000473375.1. Classification (NCBI taxonomy): domain Eukaryota; kingdom Metazoa; phylum Arthropoda; class Insecta; order Diptera; family Culicidae; genus Anopheles; species Anopheles culicifacies. Next base: position 32,198 of record KI422884.1, on the reverse strand, counting down.
AACGCATACCTTTTTTTTCATCGGTCTCATCATACAAAGAACCTGGAGGATGTGACATGGTTATTTAATCGCTAGCTTTCATTCACGGATCTGGCACTCCGTGTGTACAACGCCAGCATTCTCGTTAGTTATTGCAATATTACACAGCGGCATTACATAGTTGCATTGTGCCTGGTTCTACAACAATGTCTCCCTTGCTATCCTGCGCCTTAACAATCTTAGCTAGACACTTCATTCTACCTCGGCCATGCACGCTCTAATACGCTACGGCAAAGTCAAGCAGTCTCTATATGGTTATCTAAAAATCGGCCCCCGGTTTGTCCCCTGTTAAACTGGAGCTGTTTATGAATGGATTGCCGCTTTAATGTCATTCCCTAGCGGGGGTGGGGATTTATGCATTTACAGACGTAAAGTTAAAAATAAATAATTATTCCAATCATTACCAATCTGGCCGGCTTTTACTATTGTGGATTTCTTTTATTGCAATAGCGCCAAATAGAATTTTGGATAATGAACAAAACCATTTCATTTGTTTTAATGCCCCAACACGGAACATGTGTGATGGGAAGCGGGACGCAATTCCAATGTCTGTATTCTGCATCGACCAGGCGCAAGCTTCCAGACTGGGTCTGATTGCTGACGGTAAATGCAAATGCGTTGCCACAAAAGCTTTCCGTGGTGCGAAATTTGACGCACTTCATAACTCGATTAATCACTATTGCTGTTTCGCTCTAAAGACTAGTTTCTCTCCTTACGTTCTCTGCTGCAGCATAGTCAACGTAAGGCGCATACAGTACGCCTGCATGATATGCGCCGTGTGAGTAGCAGTGTAGCTGTGTGAAATGTCATTATCTCACTCAAATCAGCTTGTTTATCACAAATCAAACGGGTTATAGGAAATAAATTTAAAAGAACAATTAGTTTTCCCCCATGCTATTAGCACTCATTTCAATTTGGAATGAGAGGAACCGTGGAAAGCAGTACCGACTAATTATGGTATACATGGATCTCGTTTGCAATACTGACCACACTGGGACAAACGAAATGCGACACATACCAAAAGAGGGCGCAAATCACGAACGAAATCTTAACGAAACAAATACAAACGGTTAGCTACTACTATAGTATACACAATCTCCACAGTGCCGACACACAACCTGCTGGATATGGGACACGCAACGTTATTAATCACCACGCGATCGACTGACCGCTGCCCAGCTTCGGGGTCGTAACAGACGCGATGGACCTGCAGTACTACCGCCGGTGTGACTATGACCGGTACCGGCTGCTGATGACGGGAACGACACATTGGCCGGTGCATCACAGCCTGCTGAACGCGGTAAGGGTGGCAGTTTGGAGACGCTTGCGTTACATCCCGCCGGTAGCAGTGATCCGAACGCCATGAAGGAGGCGCGCGCTGGATGGGTGGAAGATGAGGAGCCTAGAAACGCTGGTGATGGTATCGCTGGTGATGTTGGAGTGGGTATTAGCTCCGTCAAAACGGAGGATGAAGCTGACTAGGTTAGCATTTCGGCCGGAGCCAACGGTGCACCGACCAACGCAATGGGGAAGTTCTTAATGTGCGTCTGCCACTGGGAAGATAGTTGGAAAAATTTCACCCCCGTCCACTCCGTACCATCGATGTATACTGTCGAGATTGTGAATGTAGACAATGGAAAAAGAAAGAGAAAAGTTAGCTACGAAGAAGCACCAACAAGGCACAGATCGAGTGCTTTACCTCGCAATGGAACTGGATGGGACTGTTTTGGTGAACAGATCAAACGGGCCACTCCTTCAACACACTGTTCCTTCTCAGCATCACGATCTTTTTCCTTCTTTTTACCCAATCGCATTACTACAAACGTAAAAACAACAAACAAAATTAGAATAGTGTACACTTCTATAAGTTAAACGCTTGCTAGTACACAATACATACTTTTCTGTTTTTTCTCCTTCGTAGCAAAACTCAGCGTTAAGCCATTTGTGAACTCTCCAAAGCTAGGAGCTTGCGGTAATCGCCAAACCTGTCGTCGAAGGCAAAGAAAAAGAGGATGCATTTCTGAATCCAAACCAATACAGTGTTTGCCAACCTTGTACCCTACCTGCAGGTGCCGAAACGTGCTCTTAATACTGTTTTTCCCCGATGGATCTTGGCCCTTGCCAAGCGGTTTTTCCTTCGGATCAAAATTTTGCCGAGCCAGCGGCCAATAATCAACCTGCAGCTCTAGCGATTCCTGCATCTGCGATGATGACGATTGCTGCTGCTGTTGCTCCTTTTGCTGCTGCTGGGTAACAGCGACTGGTGTTTGTGATGTTGGTGGCGAGGTGCGACCACTCTGGGGCGGCGAACTCGACAGCATTCTGTCGGCGCTGCCCTGCGAAATATACGTTAACGATTCGTCGAGATCAAGAGACACCTGGGGACCTTCTAAACAGCCAATTCTAACGTCCTGTAAAGGTAAAAACAGAGCCGGGGAGGCGTTTTTGTTAATTATATTTACAATCTCAGTAACATTCACATCTGCTACTTACACTAACAAACGGTACAAATATTTGACAAGAGTCCTCATCACGGTAGTTGACCATCGCCTCGGCAATAGGAACTTGCGTGCACGGTCCACCCGATATTAGATAGCGCTGTATCCGGTTGATAAACTCGGCCGATTCGTTCTTCGATTGTGCGCTCTCCAGGTTGGCCGTACGATCACAGATCTGCTGCCAACTCTCCGTACCGAACATGCTCATGTAGCTCGAATCAATCATCCCGATGTAGCGAGCAACAGCGCATGATCCTGCGTTTCAGATTAAGCACAATTATTAAACCTCCCCCAACGACCACTACGTTCCACTGCAAATCTTACCTAAAGGAACAATGTAAAATCTGATATGATTTACCCAGTCGGGTGGCCGAATGCCCAACAGCTCTACGTAATGGCGCAACACGGCGCCCTGCAACCAATCGCCTCCGACTAGAACTACTTTCACAGTGGTTGGTGGTTTTGCCGTTGAATTACAGCTACAAACATCGGAAAAATAAAGGTTAACCATTTTCATTCACCTTTGATGTTGACGCATGGGAAATCTGAAGCTTACTATTTCTGAATTTTGTTCATAAGTGCCTGCGTGATTGCTTTCACCTCAGCGGTATTGTTGGGTAAAAAGGTAGGCCGAAACGTGGACGAGATGAGCGCTGCCAGACGCGGAGTCGGCGATACGGTGCAAGCTTCCGGTGGACCAACAATCGTCACCACCTCCGGTAGCAGCGATTCCTCCATCATAAATGTACGCTGCAGCTGTTCCAGCAGTGATCTTCGCGGCTCAACATTCGTCGGAGACAGACACGTTTCCAACGGTGAAGGTTTCTGCTGCTGTTGGTGGTGTTGCTGCTGCTGTTGCTGTTGCTGCTGATCCATCTGGAAGCTGAGCACTTGCTTCTGCTTTTTGGCACTGTTCGGAGTGCTGCTGCTGGTACGGAACAAACGGTTCTTCTTCTCCACTGCCGTTTCCTTCTCTTTCGGCGGACTGCCAGTGTTCTGCGGATCCGAACTAAGCGCTTCTGGGTCCGTATTACCGGCGCCACCTTCATTGCCGGAACTGTCGTTTTTCCATTCCCCGGAACGGTCTACGGAGAGAGCATTAAAGCACACATAGGATTAGCATTCGATAGTATCGGACCATGTGTACAAGATTTACATAGGAATTCATATTAACGCTACTATTGAAATATATTAAAGAAAGTCGTCAAATCAGTGAGAGTGATATCAAACGATTGTAACAGCGTAAGAGATTCGAAAGGAGGAAACTGTGACAAAATCGTGATCGTGGTAAGGAAACGCAAAAACATAATGAACGCGTCGTAGTAGAACGCTTGCAAAATTGAAAACGTTTTCGAGCAAATCAAGGCAAGGTTAATCATTAGAAGGATTCGTTCGTAATTAGCTTTAAACAAGAAAAACAAAACAGAACAACAACACTAAACTTATGCCACGAGAAAACCACGCATTTCGGAAAACGCTAGGAGTAGATGCTTTGCCTTGCGAACGTGGAAAGAAGGTACTTGCTGTCAGTGTGGCAAAGAGCACAAATACATGGTGAAACGTTTATGCAACTTTAGCTTAAAGAACATTATTCATCGGACTGGAAAACGATCCGTGTAACTTAGGATGCATCTACGTGAAGAACAAACCGGTGCGGGTGAGTTGACGGAAGTACAGTGATTGTGCACAACGTGGTAATATGTATTAAGAGGTAAGGGGGAGAGAGAAACAGAGAGAGATACAGAGAGTACAGTGAAAGGGGAAGTAGAAGAAAAGTGTGAATAAAGACGATAGAAAGTACGTGAACCACAACGATTGGCTTTTTTTTTGGTAGAAAAGCTACAAACCTTGGATGTTACTGTAATTGCTAGTCTGATTGTTATTAATACTGTTGCCGTTCATACTATTAATAAGATTATTGGCAATTGTTATTGAATTGCTTTTCTTTTCGGCGAGCGAGTCACGCTTCTCTAAATTGGGTTTCTTTTCTGGCATAAAATCTGAAAGGAACGTAAAAGATAATGAAAGAAAACAAATAAAAACAAATCGAAAGAACAAACTTAAACGGCTAGGTAAGCATATTGTCCCAACACCGTACCACCATTTAAACCGGGCATATGCACACAACATACATACAACGATGGGAATGGATGTGAGAGCGCGCACGAGATGTGGATTGATGGAACGAAACACGCTACAATAATAACATAAATGTATGACACACAAAGGTAAAGTAAACACAAAGCCATGCATTTAACACGTCTTGTTGCAGTAGTAATGAAGCATGAATGCCACTGCAGGAGTCGATTCACTCGAGAATGAAATGTACTAAAAATCGATACTAAAAGGTTTCTGGCAAGCTGTTTAAATCGCCTGCGCACAATGTACGAAATAAAACTAAGCTATAACAATTGCCAAACCACTGAAAGGTGGTTCATCAAAATTAGCAGCAAATAAAATATTTAAATAAGAAATTTATGTATGTCACACTTTTAAAGCAGTTAAATGATTGCTTGAAAAATAAAAACAGATAAAAAGGAAATATGGAATCCCCATTCATTCGGTTTCGGTGTTTCATCGGAATATGACATAGCAATCACCAAGCAGGAATGACTGGAAAGCAAGCAATCGGTCAAAGTGAACCAACTCACTCCATACTCTTCTAAGTTAGTCGCTTTAAACTGTCGAACAAAGATATTCACTAATATTAAACGCTTTTATCAATACTAAAGCCCCGGAACGCCGTTTCTTAGAAGCCTCCAGTAGCATTTACCGACCACATTATGCTTAGTCCTCCAATATTGTTTTGGACTATTTAAACTATTTAAGACTTCAGGATATAGTGTGTATTTAGCCACAAAAAGCTCCAAGCGTGCATTAGCTGTCAATGGATGAATGAGGACTATATTATTCCTTTTTACTGTAAAATGTTTGCTAAAAGTAAATTGACAACTATGATCGGTCAGCTACGCATAGTTGTTTGCTAATAAGAAGCAAGCAAATTATGACAGCTAATGCAAGCGTTATATAGCGCATACAGACTCTAAGTCTAACAACAAACCATAACTTGAATCATGATGTAGGTTCTAGCGGAAAGAGAAACATAAATCGTTATGCAGCAACAAACAACAACTAACTAAAGCAGATGATATCAGATGAAAATGCGCACACAAGGAGCAGCAGCGCTACGGACACGTCTTGCTCCAACAAAAAAACGGCCGTCAGTTAACTAGCGCACAGCTGGTGGAGCCTGTGGCAGGATGTCAGTCGTTTACCTTTGTTACCACTACCCTTCTGCATCGAGCTTAGCTGTATCGAGGAATGCTGCTGCGTGAGGACCGGTTTGCCCGCGTTCTCAAAGAATGGCCTCAACGATGGCTTCGGCGTAGAGCCGATGGAAAGACTGTCCATGTCCTGTCCGGAGTCGTCTCCTTCGCCGCACGAGAGCGATTCCAGCTCCTGGAACAGCGCGTCCAGATCGCGTTTGCCGCGCAGTGCCGGACCACGCTCCCGCACATCGCCCTCGAGCTCTTCCGGCACCTTAAAGCGCTTGAGCAGTGAAATAATACGTTGCTTGAAGTTTCGTTGCTGAAAGAGTATGTAAAGAAAAAAAAAATATTAGCTTATAACGAGTTGCGTTACACACTGACGGAAGATGCCTGCTGGTCAGCTTTTCACCAAACTTACCCGACTCATTTTCCCTCGCGCTTTTTCTTTACCCATGTTGTCGAAATCACTATCGCTGTCGGCCTGGTTCGAGGGCATCATATTGCCTTCCTCCTGCTCACCGTCCTGCTCGCCCGATTCAAACTTTTTGTACGAGTCGCGCTTGCCGGCATAGTTGTGCTTGGCCGCGTACCCCGACAGACCTTCATCGTTCTCATCGCCCGAACTAAACTCTTGCTCCTCGTCCTCGTCGGAGTACTCGTTCACGCGGTCCGTCACCAGCAGGCTGTTATTGTTCTTGTTATCCTGATCGACGGGAATCGATGTGACCTGTGTGGCGCGCAACGTCGCTATCGTCAGCCCGGCCCGGCCCGCCTTACCCGACCCGTTCAGTTCTACCGTCATGTCCATCGACTTTTGCAGTACGGCATCCATCCGGATAACACCTTCGGCGAGCGTTTTATACCCGAGTATGGTTCGGGTTTTGTACTTTTTGCGACGCTGCAGCAATATCAGCAATCGGTTACCGTCGCGCTTGATAAAATGTGGATACTGTAAGCTGAAGTGCAGATCTAGCTCCGTTTCCAGCAGCGGTGGTGAGTTTAGCTGGCTGACACTGGCGAGGGAACCACCACCACCACCTCCTCCACCTCCGGTACCGGCTGTTCCGCTTCCTATGCTGCTGCTATATCCGCTGCTTAATGATTGGGGCACCGGAATCTCGTGTGATCGAAGTGTTCGCTTTGAGCTTTGCATGCGTACCGCCAGTGACAGTGACGTCAGATCGGACGGCAGCGGAGTGAGCAGGGACAGGCGGGTAATTTTTAACGAGCATAATCTGCAAAAGATCGTTAAGAATGGAAATCAATGTTAGACATATATATCGCATGAAATAAACTAATAGCAACCAATTACACATTCAATTCCTAAACAATCCCATATGCATGGACGTACAAATTATGTATAATACCATGAACACCATCATTTGTGGTTTCCTTTGAAGTGTTTCATAACTATGCTATAAAACGGTATCCTGTTTTCTAGAGAAGAAAGGCAGGTTGAATGCCACCACCAGCGCATGGCAATGGGCAACAACACCAGGATACGGTGGACACGGTTTAATAGAACAGATATTTCCCTTCATCACGTGAAAGCTCTTTTCGTCGCAGTTTCGTGACGCAGGGGAAACGTGACACATTCGCCGAGTGCCGTGTGTGTGTCCTTTTGTCCCGTGCCCCAAACCATTTCGTGTGCCTAATGACCAATCGACGAAATGAAAGTCGTTTTGGTGCATAATTTATGAGCACCTAGGACAAACAATTGCCGAGCCAACAGTGACACTGTCACCGCCGTGTATGCAGTGTGGGGCTCGTGTCGGATTAACGACGGTTTATTGTCCGTATGCTCGAAGCCGACATTTGTGATACGGATGCAAGCGATAAGATTATTCGTTAATCCAGTTTTCCGACCGATATTGATGAGCCAAGATAAAACATCACGATAAGTAATTGTTCATCATTCAATATCGTGTTTTTTTGGGTTAGTTTTAATGTTGTCTATTGTTTCGTGTGGTTAAATCATCATTTATCTCCCAACCGTATTCTTCCGACGTTCCATGCACCAGAGGAAAATGTACGTGACAAATAGTAATATCATCGATATTCTCCTTAGTCCTTAGTGGATTAACACCTATTCACCAAAGAACACACCTTCTTCGCATTATGAAACTTTCCCATTGACAGACCCACGTTTCGTATCTGACATTTGTTTGTTTTTTTTTTTCGAAATTCGCAACAACCAAGAAAGGTTACCGAAATGTTCCCAAAGCCCTTTATCTTTACCTCATCAGTTTATCGTCCTATACCTGCTGATAGCATGGCCAAGACGATACACTCGAATCTACCTTCCCTATTTGTGCAAGAATATCTCAACCCCGTTTGTGTTCATTGGCCTGCCTTCACCTTTTCCACGTTCCTGCACTGTACGGCGATGAGCATAAGTAAGCCAGGAGAGAAAAAAGAACCATGTATATGCACAGCAAATCACGTCCGTAGGCTCTTTGTTTGGATCGGACCATGTCACATGGGCTGGAAGGGTACGTGACGTAGGTAGAGCAATGGTTAAACGGTGTGGACACAACACCTTTTGCCTATCGCACACGTTGGAACCGCACCATTGCTCTTTAGACTGTGTGCTGCACACCGGAAGACACACCAACCGACCAGCGGAAGTGGTATAATGTAAATTGTTTTAGCGCGGACTGCATCAGAACGAAAGCTAGAGAAAGTTACATTAAATGCACCACAGTTGATGGGCGCAAGTACGCTTCAATGTGGATATTAATTACATATATTAAGCTTTTTTGATTTGCTGTTGCATCGAAGCGTAGAACCACACCAGAAATAGAACCATTTGGCCATCATTATTATTATCCTTAACCTGACAAAGCTAAAAGGTACTTGGTTATTGGACAACAACTTATTGACAATTCGTCTTCTGTGGCACTAGAATCTCGAGACGATTATAACATGCGCTCCTACTATTGCCCACGTAACTCTTCTATTACAAACTAAAAATATTAATGTCTTACGTATAAAGTTCGAGAAAAAACCCACGACTCGACCGATAAGAGCTTCTCGCTTAGTGAACAATTATTTCTACTAACTGCCTAACCCTACTTTCACCCTTGCTGGCAGGTCTACCCTTATTAGTAGACATACCGTACCCTTTACTGTCACACCTGTCCGATCATTCGAAACGTACGTCCGCTCTTTTGCCAAATTAACCAATGAGCCACTAAAATTATTGCCGCCTCCACCACCATCCTTTCTTCCTTCACTTCCACATTCCCACCGTGACGTGATTGTCATCCCTAAATAATCTGGCAAGCGTTGCCAGAGTGATGTTGTTATTTTGGCGTGTAGAGGCGTCAGGCTAAACGCAAGAGCAAAGAAGCGCTTCCGAAACGTAAGCAAATTAATTGTCCGCAGTAAACTTAATTACACCAAATCATTGCGCAAACACGAAACCACAAAATCCACACATCGCATACCACATCCCCACACACTGACATGTTCATTAGTGTGACGACGCTGTTTTGTCTTTGCCAAATACTTGCCACGAGCTACTGTTTGGTGCTGCCAAACAGAAAGGTGTACTTATGCTACTTTCGCACACCCCCCTCTTACAAATGGTATTTACTTATACACTTATAGTTTAGCATTTGTTTGTATGGATGTTTTTTTCTTCTTCTTTTTGTTTGTAGTAAATATACCACTCCAACAGGAATAGACTATTTAAATGTTCGATTTATCTTGGCTGTTGACATAATAAGCATTTGAACCGTGCGATGAAAATAAAGTCACATTTCGATGGTGGCTGTAGCAAGCGTCACGAGATAAATTCCGTACCCCATTCCTTACGAACCCCCTCTCTCCCTCGCGTCTTGTATTTGGTTGTTTATTGTCGTACTATTTATTTTTGCAATTTCACACATGCCCCAAGATAAACGACGCTTTCAACGCGAACAGTCTCGTTTCACAGGTCGACAACATTGTGAAAGGGCATCTCGAGCGCAATAGGAAACAGGTGTGCCGGGACAAAACGATTCGTGACAAGAGCACAATTTACATTACAGCGCAATCAATTGGAACTCTAGAGAAGGAAGGGAGAATCTTTATTAGAAACATTGTAATCTGTTTGCTATCTGTCTGTATTGAAAATTGAAGTTGAACACACCATAAAAGCTCTAGACTTTAAGTCCCTTTCTTTGCAAATTCTATTATTTCGAACGAGGAATGCTTTTACGTTTTCCAAATCTTTATCTACATTTCAGTGTTCGAAGATTCGGCTGTTCATGTAGATGACTTAAATAAGTTAATGGACTAGCAAATAAGTTATGACTAGCTCACTGAAGTTTGGCTAGTTTAAATCATGTGTTAATAAAATTTCAGATCTGTCTAAAGGGGCTAAACCGTCGCACCAAACAAAAATCATCTAACTGCGTCTCTGAGTTCTCTGAAGTTCTTTATAGACATACTGTGCCAACCTTCCTGCTTAGTATTTTTCTTTCATCTTAAATTTTAGTTTTGGGCACAGTTAACTTCTCAGAGATGTATGTGAGCAATGGATCAAGTCTCTTATACTAGTCCATATTTTAACCATGATGTGGTGACTATTAGTTACAATTGTTTTGATCGGATCTCGTATACCAACATAGACGACTTCAAAGATGCGATCACTATTTACTCTATTGAAGTCCATAAGACTTTCTGCCACCTGTTTCATCCTCTGGTAAGCATCTACTATCCTGGGGAATCACAAACCACCAAGGTCTACGTCATAAGCGATTCAAAGCATCTCATTAAGTGATCTTCTAGGAAGTGGTCCGGTAAAAGAGGCTCGTTCCCTCATACTGGTATCAATAAGTCGGCTTGGCCCACAAGTCGTTACGCCAAGCAGGAAGAAGATGATCTTCAACGTCTTCATACAACATGTTTCATGACTCTGATTTGAGGCTGAAGAATCGTCAAGCGAATCCAACTTCCTGATCCTGACATTCATGAACATGCAGCGATCCTTCATTTTGATCTTAAAAAAATTCTAACAAAGTGTAAAATCTGAGCACGTATCGTTCACACTTGGCTGCGCTTCCGACTGCGTGCATGTTGTTTTCTAACCATCAACCTGCCAAATGCTCATTTGACGGATGTGAAGATCACGGTATATTACACCCGACCTTGCCCCAAAATTCTTTCCGTTTCAAGCAGCACGAACCGAACGCACCTTCAACCCGTAACCTTTACACCGACGAAGCAACATTGCATCGCACCGCTGCAACGAGCAACAACACCCTTTCTTTGCGCTGCACACCGGGTGTTGCTACCGTGCCGTCAACTTTGACGAGATATTTTTATCTTGGTAATGTCCCCGAAAAGAACCCTGGCACGATGTTGTTCCTGTGCAGCTGCCGGTTCGCCGATGCGTAGTGTGTGAATGTTAGAAACCGTAACATTTTGCGGTCCTTGGCAGGGCACCGCAACAAACACCGGCAGTGAAAATCATGGCCCCAGCATCAGGCACGTTAGGAAAACTCAAGGAGATGTAAACAAACATGCGGTCGCTGGTGCGTCTGCGTACGTGAATGATGAGTTATTTACGCTACTCAGTGGATGTATGTAGCCGGCCACTTTGCGCTTTGTGTTGGGGAGTTGTACGTTGGTTCTACTCAACGCAATACAAAATTGCTACGTGTAATCACGCGCCCCACCCGCACCATATGCATACAAGTATGGACCTTTTTTTTTCGTCCGTCAATCAATCAAATGTGTCGTTTCGAATAAGACCATATGAATTGGGTGCTTGGTCGGTATTTTTCAACGTAATGTGAACGTTATTATGCATGCAAACCACACGGCTGCGTATTTATGGTTATCCTTATCGATTATCAATTGATTTTATACGCAAAACGCGTACCACCCTCATGCTGGGGAACCATTATGTGGCGCGTGTCTGTGCAGCTTTCTTAGCAACGGGACCAAATTTGGACGATCTGTTAAGAGACACTTTTTCTTATTTGACAACAAAAAAAACGTCCGCTCCATATGCAAATGCTAATGGACGAGGAACGTCTCAATGTGATTGTATACGGGAATGACTGATTGGTCGTAATTATTGCGCATTTAGCAGAACGACAGATACGACGCAAATGTACAAATATTCGAAACATTCAATTGCACAATGAGAAAACAATCCTCGAGAAGATACTCTGTCATACCTCATTAGATTTAAGAGATACAGAAAATAACAGTGTTGTAATCAGGCAGATCCTACATTAACGATTACAATAGAAAATTTTAAAAGTTAGAGTTGTTAATTTCATACAACGTCGACATTGAGATGAGTTATTTCAGTCGTGACGCTTAAGCTAAGGTTTTTTTCCCCATCCAGTATTATTACTTCCGTAAATTACAGTGCAGTTAGGCGCATCGTTATTTAGCTACATCTTCATACGCTACTTCATCTTGACAATAATTGGGCATGCAAAATAGAAATACCTTGAGAGACGAAAATAAAAACGACCCTCCATAAATCAAGCCTTTTTAGATAAACCCTTCCACAGTATGCATCAGGCAAGGTCATGTCAGAACAATCGGAAAGTTAAGTCTACAATTTAGCCGCAACGGAGGAGACAAACTACTACTACCCTTATTGAACAGGTTGGTGATTCCGGGTGGAGAACAAGTATGGGAGCAACCAAGCCGGGAGCAGTCGTTGATGAATAATTTATTCATCCTGCAAACTGAACTTCATTTCCGTACGGAATTCCCCTTCCACCAACAGTAAATCCTACGGTACCACACTCAGCTGATGGCCAGAGAAAGACAACGAGGAAATTCGTGTGGCGTAACCACTTTAGCGTATCCGTCAAAATGGTTCAAAACCCAACCATCACGAACATCGTTAGCACCAAACACGAGAAGACGCATGTCACAGCGAGGATGGAGCCACAACTCATCCAGTTATCGTTAACTCACCGAAACAGATGATGTGTGGCACATGTCCCAACTTTGGCATACCTCCACGACAAAAAAAAAAACCATCTCAAGGATGTTCCGTGTATCGTCGTACTACCCTTTAAAATGGGAAAATATCCAGACTCATCAATCTATCATTTTTATTCCGCACGTAAATCAGCGAGATGATTCTGGATGAACGCGATTATCCGGTTGCCCTTCGACTTCTGGAGGGAGTTTTGTTTACCGCGCGCACTAGAAACGGCACGGAAACAGAGAACGGATACAACGGAACAGATTGCCACCGACCAGCTAACCTTCAGAGGGCATCAGCGCACAGACGCGCACCATCGCCCTCATCCGCGGGAGGAAGTATTTATGAACTCATTCATCATTCTAGCACAAACACACAGACATCTCCTTTTGCCCAATTTCTACGGATCCCCCGCCAGGGACGAGCAATTGACCAGACCACCTATCACCGCAACGGCCTGCTGCCAATTGCCTCTCCGTGCGACAATACTTTACAGTGCCACTGCTCCACTTTAGTCAAAGAAATGTCCAGAGGTATCTCCGTCGAAGGCCGTAGAACCGACCGTAGCAGAAATCTCAGCTACAAAAAAAAACTAGGGCAGCATAGATTGGTGTTGCCTCATTGCTATTCCACCACGCTCACAGCTAATCATTCAATCTCAATCATCGGGGTTCTCTTTTACCTTCCCGTCACTCCTCGTCTAACTAGTCTGATACATCCTTTTTTCCCGTGCGTTTGCCTGATCGCATCGTGTTTGCCGAGAATCGCAACGCTGTTCACTGGACGATGGGTCTCTTCTATTCAGCTCTGCTGCCAGCATGAGCTAGGTCCGGTGTTTGCAATTCAGATACGCCGTACGATCCCACCCGACCAGCGTTCGTTGTGTAATAAATAATACATTTAATATTACGAGCTGTTACGCATTTGCAACCGATCGATGCAGGTATCTTCTTTTTTTATGAGAGTTTCAGATTTCCTTCAAACCACTTTTGTTCGCTGGCTGTATCGAAACCTGCACCGGTCGGGGGATTGTGATAATTTCAACCGACGGAAAGATCTCCGATGCCGTGCAGCAGTAACATGCAAGTGAAAGCATCCGAATGTCTGTTGCTCGGTCATATCAGGCAGCTTCTTCTTTTCTCTCACCCAAATCTCCCACAAACGCACACACACACGTGTACGAGATGATACGCTTCGGAAACATGGTATTCGCTCACCCGAAAAAAAAATCGATTACAGCACCGGAATGTATTCGAAGGCCCAATAGTGTAGGACCGTGGAAAGCGGTGTCGGGAAGAAAAGTGAAAATTGCACGGTACAATTTCCCAGCTAAGGCCAACGGACACAGGTGCAGGAGTGCCCTAAGGTGGGGTGTGAATCAAGGCAAGGCACAGGTAAGATGGAAGATGTATACTTATATGGATAGAGGTTGTTTTTTTTTCGGGTGCGCCTTCTTATCTCACATGCAACGAAGCTACTATCACTGCTTCTTCACTTCCTCAAAACCGTGTTATGGCGATGGGCGCATAAAAAGCTGACGTGTTTGTTTGTGTAACACATTCATTTTGTTTGCTGCAGACGGTTATCTTCTGTACACCTTTGCACCGTATTCAGACCGGGCCGGCACGTGTCTGCAGCGTTTGAAACAACATGAGTACATTCGGCTTAACATATCGCTAGAACGTGTTTATAGCAATCCATTGTTTACCACTTCATTCCAAACTACCATCTTTGGAAGAAGCCTACCGTCCAAGATCTAACGTGACGTTTATACATCATTTATGGCGCAATCTCATCAATTCTCGTACCTGCCATGCAGTGCACCTGCGTCCACACTGCATCCACCTGTACCAACTGTGCATCCCTTCGATGTGACCATCCCATAGGCTGCACAGCCAATGATTAATTGGTTTGTCTGGCAATGGATTGCAAACGCTCTCAAATGACATCGACTAGGAGCGAACCTCAAAACGTTATCCCTGGTGGATAATTTATGGAATCCAAATGTCACAACACACCAGCCAGTTTCGGAGCGTTGAACTTTTACCATTTAGCTTTCATCGGGAAAATGCATGTAAATCAACCGACCAGAGAAGCAGTGCATGACATTGCTACAACAACGTCAGCAAGAGTGACACCGAGCATTCGATATTATATGTTAACAAAACAACTAAACCCCGTATTTAACAGCACCAACAACTTGGACACTGTTTTGGGTACGTGCGTTTCATAACTGACGCGCGTCTATCGATCGGAATGGCCCGAATGCGACCGACGAAGATTAAACGATTGCGACCTGTCACGTTGGCCAAATTATTAATCGCTTCATCGAACCGATGTCGCACGGAATTAAGAATATATCCACCCCCGGGGATATAACGGTGGATAACAGTTGGTCCAAGGTTAATACAGACGCAGCGCCATTCTGGAACAGACGTTTTTCACTCCCTCTATGACAGTGTGCACGGTTAACTCTCAGCAAAGAGCTTGGGAAGTTGGCGAGATAACCATATCGGCTAGTGGGAGGTGGTCAGGCCAAACCATCACGACTGTTGCTGCTGATGATGACGATGATGATGATGGAGCGCGACGTGTGCGGTTAGCCACTCGTGGAGTGGTTTGTTTGTTGACGCAGAAATACGAGCGCGTGGTTGGCATGCGTATGCAATCCAAATGCTCACAACTATATAGAACATCTTTCTACGCAGCAGCAACGGTAGAACGTTACGAGCCGTGACGCTTTGAGCGGTTGGATATTAAATTCCCGTGACAAAAACAACAACTCCCGCCCAGGACCGGAATACAGATGCACGAACGGACTCGCCAGCTGAGTTGAGTTTCACTTTCAAGTACAACATTCGAATGGGTGAAATTCTCCTTCCTTTTGCTATGTTTGCCGCTATACAAACACGGCACATGTGTCATCATGTGTTCGGCATTCATCAATTAGCGAATCATTTAAATCTATCTAAACACGTCCGGTCTGTTTTCCCATTTTCGTACAGTTGATGACAAATTTGTTTGGCAAACAGTAGAGCCTTAACATCACTCAGTCTTGCACAGTCGCTACATGGTATCATATCAAACATAGCGATTATTAGTCATCAGTTTAGTTATCTCTAGCTGGAGTTTAAATTTTTATGTATGCCGGGATCCAGAGATACTGAAGCGGCTTGGCATATCGCCTCAAATGGCGAAAACTTTCCACAAAGATAATAATGGTGAGCTAATGTTGAGCAAAATTTGCACAGAATATCTGAAATAATAACGATACGGCACATGTTTGTTCAGGCGTTAGGAACGAAAGCACGTGAACGAATAAAATCGGCATCACACATTCTGAACCAATGACATCAGCTATGCAGAAAACATATTCATGGCATATTTTCACCTTTTTTTTGACAACATCACATCCAACTGGATATCTAAAATGGGTAACATTATTGCAAACACGTGTGCTAGGCAATATCGCTCTTTCAGGGTATGTGTCCCCACGTGCTGAATAGATTAATTTTTATCTTACACTCTTCTTATTGCATTCATTTTTTTATTTAAAATTATAATTTTGGAGAATTGTATAGCGACATCGTCAAGACAAGATCGTCTTGTTCCATGTTCGTGGAACATATAGTAGGAAATTATCAGAGCAGATTTCAAAACTAAAAACCGCAGACTACTGGTCAGATCTTTACCAAGCAGCAGAGCTACACTCCTTGCATCACATCATGGACAACAAGGACAACTATTATAGCATATGTCAGGGTAAAATCTACCAGAAGAACGAGCAGTTGGAGATTAACAAGACGATAACATTGGTTATTGGTGGAACCAGCAGTGGTCCTGCTAACAAAAAGTGACCTTGGGTTAAAGATCTTTACCGACAGTAACATTGATGTTGAGATTTGCGCTAGTATGCTGTCAACCAGTCATTCTACGGTCTAAGGAAAGTATCTGACACGAATATTAAGGTTGGGATTGCAAAGAATCCATTTGGTTCCTCCGTACCTCTTTAACATTTAACCTTTCGAAAGCCCTTTTAGTTGCAGTTTGCTTAAATATTGAAATATTAACCTTTTAACTAACTTAACCTAACTTTAGCTATCTTTATTTTAATCCTTAAAATATTCTAATTATTTTTTTATAATTCCCAAAATAATTCAAATCAATATTTAAAATGTTAACTTCACAAACAAGGAGTTCACACTTTTGCGCCGATTTTTTGGCATTCCACAACAATTTTACTTAAATTAAGCCAATAAATTCAACAAGGGATGATCGATTTTGCAGACTAAATCGTAAAACCGTTTGAATTGCACAAGAACATCAACTACCAAATGAGTTTCATTCGGAGCTTCCTGTTACATACATATGTACATGTATTACCATCATCGCCAATTTCACCAAACCTGACTGAAAAGCTAGCGCGCTTCCCACACACGTGCTCCGGCAGTCTGAAAAACACCGGTGCGGTTTTACGAGCTTAAGGGTCTCGCGTACACCCATCCGCAACTTTCAACCTACACATAAACTGTCTGGCCAGCAAACACCAACATCGACAAGGGGGCAGTCCCAAGGCAAGGCAAATTTATTCCCAACGTAAACGGTATCAACAAAAACCGTCAAGCGCACGATCTCCAACAGGGCGCGATGGGGACCGGAATGTGTAAAACGCGTGCAAAATCTATCGTAAATCGAGCAGATCCCAAGCACCGGATATCACGATCACGCAGCGGGGGTGGATGGCCATTTAGCTCAACGACGCGCAGTGTGATCCGATAACGTGTGTAGTTGTGCGGATGAAATTAACTTTCACCCACTGTGATGTGTCCGTTTGATCCACCACCCCCCCGAATGAGCGAAATGTTGCATTTTGTGCGAATTAAATTTAATTTTTCGTTTTCGCTTTTCTGTCAATGCCATTTCATTTCGCTGATTCACTGTGATGTGCAGTTTTGTCCACATTTAGTGCGTGTGTTTGTGTGTGTGTGTGTATGCATGGGGAGATTTACTCAATTTCATTGTCACGGTTAGATTGAAATTGCGATTTTTGCACGTATCATGATTCATCATACCCCATCCCAAAACAACGTGGGAAGATCTCAGTTACATTGTTTCAATCACTAAGAACCTGTTTATGTCTCTCCCCCGATTAGTCACAGATCGAAATCGTATACAAAATCTACAACAATGAGCAACACTTGGTGGAAAGAAAGACTCACTACCGGCCGGTAAAAAACGATTCAATCCCACGCGACTTCTTATACCGTGTGTCACAGCAATTAAAAACTGATACACCGTTTTCGGCGATGTCCACGGCTACTGCTGCACGGTACATCGTGCGACCTGGGCAGAAATGTTCTCACGCCCCGAAAATTGCCCTACCCACTATGTTACCGAATGGAATGTTGAAGCAATATTTGCTCTTAGCACCCTTCGACCACCCCAGAGTGTCAGAGCTCTGTGACGGGAGTTCCGCTCTAGCACTTGCCGAAGATGAGTTTTCAACGCTATTTTCGTCCCACACCAAAGATTCCGACGAAATTCATCGCCGAAAAACCGACACTCTATATTCATCTAGATGAGTTAGTGGTGGTCCGAAGAATATTCAATAAAAACTGAATCACAGTCGTGGTCAACGCTCTATTTCACACGCGTCCCTTCGTCTGGTGTCAATTCTGCGGGTCGTTTTGCCTCTAAGATGCTTAGAAATACAATAAAATCAAAGGCAATTATGGTTGCGGTCATTTATATGGGAACGAATCCCTGAGATATTAGGTTTTGTTTGACATTTCAAGGTTATGACGCTAAAGATTGGTTTATTTTGCTAGAGAAAACTTTTTATCATTTAGACAACATTTGGTGCGGTGATGTTACATTACGCTTACGAACATACATTTTAACCTTTTATCGCGATTTACATCCTTATTTAGAAGAAAATTTTATGTCGTAAAAACTCTAATGCGATCTCTGCTAACAATCTGTTCTGATACTGATCGACATTTTAATAATCGCAAATAAACACATCAGCTGTAAAACATGGAGGAGCTTTCCCATCCCAAAAGAGCTCATTTTGATGTGAGCGTCAAACGAATCTCGGCGAATGGGCTTCATGCTGAGCACGACTGTAAAACGTCGTGCGGAACGTAGATGCAAAACAACGCTTAAACGTTCTTTTTTATGTTTCCTTAGCTATCATAATCATCTATGCGTTTATTTGGTCGATTAATTTTCCCATTTGCATGCTGTTCGCGAACACAAAAGGATGCATGCTGATTGGTGCGGCATGATCGAAGGCAAATAATAATGGTGCTAACTATTAGCGTAACACTCGGTATAAAAAAAAACACGCCCCTGTTTAACAGCCCATTACAATCATGTCTTACAGCTGCGTTTGCCCGAACCCAGCATGCATCCCTTTTGAACGCGCGATATGACGTCGGAGAAACAACGGCGAATACAAGGCGTACGATTACAACTTACAGTCCTTAGACACAGCCGAACTCCCCCAAGGCTGGTACAGTTGGGTGCATGATGTTTGTTTTGCTTGTACCAGCTTTACATGCAGCCGGACTGGAGTAGCATCTGATCGATTACCGGACGGAACCGGTCTGTTGGAAAATCAAAGCAGATAGGGTTATTTGATAAGCAAAACCCGTTTTGTTGTCCATGAAGCAAAAACACATATCGTCCAGCGTGTACGAGAGCGTGTTATCAAAATGCTTCTCATTGTTTGGTTTGATATTCTTTCCAAAGTAGTACGTTTTTATCTCCACAACCAACTTCTAATCGAAGACCCTTCTTCTCGACGCGAAGGTTTGTAGCGCAAGTAATAAAACAACACCAGCCAACCAGCACGTCACGGGTGAAAGAGTGCGCTCAGTTAAAAGCGGCCACTGGTTGACTGACTGACAGGCTGCTGCTAGTGCCGCACCCAGTGCCACCGCGTAAACGCCTCGGATGGCAGATGAGAGGCAACAGTACTTGAAGGCGCGAAAACTATGTGAAACAATACGACGGTAAAAGGTAAACAATGCCGGTCGGGGAGTGTGACGGCTTTGCACAGCCCCAGCCAGCACGGAACGAGTGATGCAACACGGCTGACGAGGAAATGGTTGGATGGCTAGCAGTTGTTGCACTGTTATTGGCAGACAGGAAGTTGAACAGTGGTGAGTAAAACAGAAATAACCCATCAATAAGTCAATAAGAACAGTACCCATAAAAAAAGCGCATCAAATCGGGCAGCCGCTCCCCACCGAACCCAAAAACTCCAATCGGGTTTAATTTGTTCGAAGCTGGCTTGGCAATAGACCACCGGCCGGTCGGCATATTTGAACAAAAGGTGCTAGTGGGTAGGAAATATTTCACAGATCAATTATACAGGGTGACCTGGAAGGTACTGCAATTTTCGAATTTTGTTTGACCTTTTTATTTGTGTTTTAAAAATTCCATTTCAAATCAGCCTGTGATTCTTTACCATCTTAATGTAAAATATTAGTTTCGAATATCTATTTTACAACTTCATCTACCACAGCTTTCGTAAATACTGCATTCTAGACATAATGAGCAGAAGTTCAATAAAACTGACTTCAAGTCAATGCCCAGTATCTACTAGATTAAACAACCTTATCTTATCTTGAAGTTCGCATCTTATTTGTTTAATATTCTCGGTGGGAACTCCCCTTGGAGGCCTTAAGCTGAATCAGAGTGGGATGGACATGTGCATTAAATTCTTTTAAGTACCTATCACCATTGTTGAATATTTTTCAGAAGCTTGTGAAGAACTTAACTATCAGGTGTATCATGAGACTCAATCCAAAGCCTCTACCAACGAATATAGTGCCATAAAAAAACACATCTGATTAAGGACCTACATATTTATGACTCTTTTGAACTGGAAACCATTTCGGTAGCGTACTTTTCCATCCGGTCCTGATTTCATTTCACCGCAATACTAGACCCAAGTTAGTTGAATGCGTAGTCTTAGTCGCTTTGGGTACATCGCTTGATAGAATTTTGCCACTTTCTTATTAAACTTCTAAATGTTCACGAAAAAGCAGCTTGCAGTTCGAGAATCCTGGAGACTAATTGAAATATCAGACAAGCATTTGTTTAAAAACAGGAAGATATATTGCCACCCTGTAACTTTTGCAGAATATACAAAGTGATGTTGTTTTGCTCTTGTTATAAGAAACCAAAACTAAAAAAAAAAAACAATTTCCCACCAAGTCAGGCAACGAAACATTTCGATAAAACAACGTAAAGATCCAACAAGCAATACATTGGCGGCTAGCACCGTCCAAAACCAAACTCTAATGTACGTCCCAACAAAACCGCACCCATGATTGAAACTGATTTGGGTCGAACCCTTTTTTTGGGGGAATCGAGGGGGGGAGTTGGTTAACCAAAAGGTACACCAATAGCTATAAAAAGGATACACACAACAACAACAAAAACAAACCGAAAATCCATCCATTAGGGAGAACGCGCTGCCACACTTATCGATCACTTCACTTCATCACAATACTACATGCACTAACGACCGAACCGGTGGTAGATGGTGGACGACCGACCCAAGTTAGTGGTGACTCATTATTTATGCAGTACAGACATACCATATTCCAAATATAGTGCGCGGACGGCCGTTTGGGAAAGAAGCAGCATAAAGAAAAATGAATAAACTTCAATGCATGAAGTTTTCGGTAGAAAAAAGAACGACACCCCAATAATGCAAAATGATCAGCATGTTTCGGGGCTAACGAAATTTCGTACGTTCGTAAAGTAAATCAAATTGCGGCACGCGTGCGCAGCCGACACTTTTAGCCCCCGGTGTGGTTTGAATCACAAATGAGCATTAAGATAAGTTCAAATTATCTGAAACCGTTTGAGCAGGGGAATTGGTTCATAATCATTTTATGAATCATTTCATTCCAAAAAGTTTACTTCCAGAAACGTCTAACCCAATTCTGTTGCGTATTTCGGATGGCTTTTGCAACCTTTTTAGAGCACCCCGCGTCGCCAACATGGTACGTGACTATCACCAAACAGAGAATGTAAGACCAGAGCAGGGTCATGGGCCAGCCAACTGACTTAAAACCAACTGACACTCCACATATCCAGTGTTGAGGTACGAAATACACACGCACTCTCGTTTTTATCGTGAAGATCAAACAATAAACCTGCGTAGCTGGGCCAGAGTGACGTTTACGACAACATTCCGTAACCACCGCAAACGGTATGTTTTTGGAAGAACATTGGAAAACATTGTAAAAAATGGCGCTGCGAGTGTTTACCATATGTTGTTTACTGTCACATATGATAACATGTTTTCTTGGGAAGACAAACAAATGGGAACGGATGGTTTTCCGTTTCCTTCCCTTTCGCAAATCAATATCGCTACTCTCCATCTTAGCGACCATGACGAGTGCAAGGTGCAGACGTAATGACAGAACCACATTCCAGGCACGATTGAAATATTTATACGTTTTGCTTCTCCCTTGTCGTATTCATAAAGTACTACCAGCATAAAGACGATGCGGAGCAAAGTAAGTAGTTTCTCCTACATGTACGAGAACCCCTGGCAGTATGGATACTACCACTTACATGATCATCGTTCACTTCCTGTAACATCCCGGTGACGATGTACCGCTCGGTGGGTGCGCTCTGCTGTGTACGATAAAACTACATATTTATAGCTTTGTTTTGTGGCAAATTTGTTCTGCCAGTACCGATGACGTTTGTGGCTGGACTACAGTGCACATGGCGTACCCGTTGCTAGAACTCGACTAGGACTGAATGACTCGCAAAAAAAACACATACCGAAAAGGAAAGAGGTGGGAGGGCCATCAACCGAACACAACATGAAAGCAAACGCGCCCAGGCACCGCTTGGCTCATTGGACCATTTTCGAATGGAAGTAATATGCTTCTCGTTCGTTTGCAACTTTTATTGCAAATTCTTTTCGCATGAAGCAAACCCGGGCGCTTTCGGTTACCATGGTTCGCCGACGGGTTCTGGAGCACCGTTTAATATCTTTCTATCCACAGTGACATTCTTCCGGCCAACAGTGTACGTGGCGCATACGGACCCCTTTTTTTCGGTTGGCTTACCTACAAGGGAAGCCATACACGACATTGGTTGAGAAGGTCTTTTTGAACAAATGATGGTTTGGCCCACCTCTTCGCTGGTTTGTTTTTAAAAGATAGAACTACTGTTTTTCGAACCTTGAAATTTAAAAATACAGAAATGATTTGGATTCGTTGCTATGGCAGAATGGTGTGAAACAAACTTATCAGCAAAAGCTGCCTAAATCCTATGAGGCTAAGGAAAATCATTTCAAAGACAAATGCAAAACACATTGTCAACAATTATTTGAAAGTTCCATAACTTGATTATAAAAATTTTTAAATACCCTTTTTTAGAGTGTTTGCAAATAACTAGCTAACTTTAAACGAATTATTTACTAATTACTTAATCGCCTGTCTTGTTTATCGTCGCCTGAAAATCAGTTAAATGTATAAAGTTATTTCTATACCCCCTTCAAATAATGGAGCCTTGGAAATGCCACATATTCCGACAACAACTCCAATACAATGTTGGTCTAAAACACCAACGTCTGTTGACGTGGATCGCTTTACTTCCCAAATCGTTTGGTATCATTCTAAAGATGTTCCAAGTTCTCCAGATCCTAAGGATATAATTTCATCTTATATTAACATCTTAGATTTAATGTTCACAGTTACGTGGCCAGATAGCATTGATGAACTATTCTGCAAAAAAAAAAAAAAACATTGTGGCTAGCATTCGTCACATGAAATACAGAAGCAGGACTTCGTGAACATGCATCGGACATCTTGTTATTGCAACAGCTGCTATAGACCTTCTGCATCGAGTTTCTAGCTCAGAACTCTAGGTTCGTTCTATAATAAAGAGTTTGTTGTAACTGAAGTTTCTCGTCCAGAGTCCATTTTAGGAACCGATTATTGAAAAAAGACTAGAGAATCTAAAACTGAATAGTCAAAATTTCTGGAGGTGATAAGGTAGTGTCATAAGAATAAGAAGACTGTTGTGAGCTAAATACCCAAGCCTTTGCTGAATGGAGCTCATAGCCCAGATAATAATTAGAGCTCAACTCTAAGTCTACAGAATCTAACGTCTAGCCATGCCACCTTAAGATTACCTCAACGAAACAATACCTAAAGTACGAAGTACAACAGAATGTATACTATTTTTCCAAAAGACATTATGTACAAAGTTTTCCAAGAACATCAGCCCGGCTGGAAAACGATCAGCAATGGTAACTTTGCACCGGAAAGAACTGGTACAGTTCTATTCCACCTGTGCAAGTTTACACGTTACGCCGCACGTACGGTGGTTAGCAATTTCTGACGCCAGCAAACAATTAGAAACTCATTCGGTGGCAAATTGCATCAGACACGCGCGTCGTCGACATGAAACCAAAACGCCCCGGTGCAGCTTAGAATACTTGGCCATGCAAAGGTTAGGTACGAACCGTTAGACCAGAATCTACCGAAACAAGAATACGCCAACATGGAATACATTGCAAAAGGTAACACACACACCACATATTTCGTTTTCGTTAATGAAACCTGTAGCTGTGCGAAAAAGGGAATATCTGGTGTGTGGTGCAAGCGCTGCTCCAGAGAGGTAAAGGTTTCCGTACCGCCAACGGTGGTTTAGGTTGGCTACAGGAGAAACCAAACGCCAAGGCACAATGTGCACTGTGCGGGCCGTAAATAATTCAACGTGCGCACACACGTCCGCTCTCGGTGCACTGGGGTACACTGCTCCATGCAACGTCCACCGCGATTGGTGAAGAAGCAAAATGTTGGGAGGGCAAATTGCTGGTCTAAGTAAAATTAGAACATACGCCGGCACCTGCCTTCGCCGGCCGTACCACACACACACACTGTTCCGTGGCGTCTTAAAAGCGGAAGCAAATCTTGGGTGGGCGATCGACAGAGGCGAACGGGCTCACACAATGAAGCCAGTGGCACGCACGGATACATCGCCTTAGTGCCCAGCCAAGGCAACGTATGACGTGTGTAAACTTCGCATCCCGGAAATAGACCACTGGAGCTTGGCTGGTACGCTTTGTTGAATCGTACGAGACATCAACCGACAAGGATCCACCGGTAGCTCAACAATTCGATCCAACAATTGTGCAGACTTCTGTTAACCACCATGCGTTGTCCTTCAGAGCTTCAAGCTGTATTGAGACTGGGACGAAATAGAATGCTAAAATTCTAATGGATGTGTTTCATGCGTTGTACCGTATAAGAGTTTCCTTACACATACTTTACACCGGCGCGTTCCGTACTCCTCTGAGGTTACCCTGGTATGGTTAAAGTATTAGACGACGCATTAGAGTGGCATCGACGTAATGGGCATATTTGTTTACATGTTTACAATTCCTCAGCTGCAGCGCGTCGTAGCGATCGGTTCTCGTCTGGAAAAACACACCTTTACCAGCGTCCTTCTCCGCCAACATCTACACTCCACCAGCTCCGTCACCGTTTTTGTCGCGACCGCTACGAACGTCTGGTTAACGAACAAGGCGTCTATAAATTCCACCAGCAATACTACAAAACAATCGAACGGCGAAACAAACAACAAGTAAGATCTCCGTTGGTGCCGGTTTACAGCAAACCACGGAGATGAGGAGCTTGTGTTATGAAACTTGAGGTTTTTGCGGGACTTGCACGGCATCGGTTAAAACTAAACCAAACAACAATTCATTACCTTCAAACTGCAGATCGTCTTACCCGGGTCCGATGTAAGCAAAAACCCCTTTATTTAGAACACTAAGCATTACCGAAGCGTCAATGTTGCCGAACCGCGTCGAACGCATCGAACCGTAACCCTGTGGCAAACGACGGACTCAGGGTTTTCAGACTATCCGTCAAAGTGTAGCATCGTCGCACAAAGCAACAACGTATCACGGCCTTTTTCGCTGTATCCGCGGCCATTGGTCGAATCGTCGATCAGGTCTCCCCCGCACAGAAGAAAAACCGCCAACGGGCATCGGCCTACCTAAGCGAACAAAGAATTCAAGTCACCGTCTGAGTCATTCGGTTCAGCGTCCAAAGACAAAATGAACCCATCAGAACGGGAACTGGTCCCTTATTACACCTTAATGAGGCTAGTAAGTCAACATTGATCGGTTTTTCCCTCTCTCGTGTTCTGTTTTCCGTCGATGGATACGGAAAAGAAAATGCAAAACCACTTCCACTGCAGCATGCCCAACTTGAGTGCGGTGCGGTGAACATGTTTTGAAATTCTTTCCCATCTTTCAAATCACTACCTTCGCTTACCCTTCGACGGACTAATGCTGCTAAACCCCTTATTTGGTAAATAAGCAAGCAAGAGCAGAGGAGCCGAATGATGTAGATTGACTGTAAGAACCTTTTTTCCGGAATTGGAAATTCGCGGTTCAGTGCGGTCCGATCGAAAACTACTGAAGCAAACACAATTTGCAATACACAGCAACAGTGAAGATATAATTATTAGTAAAGTTAAGCAAACACGTTACATATAAAGTAAATAATAGGTCATTCTCATTGTTCATTATTTACTTGTCAAACTTTCTTGTCGCTTGTGGCGTTTGAGTCTACAGAGAAAGGAAGAAAAAAAACCGTAACCTACCCAGCAGAAGATTGTTTATCGTCAGTAAAGCTCTTATCTAAAGCTAACCTAGATGATAAGATTACAGATCGGTCACCTTTTTTTTCTTTTCTTTCTCTTTAGACGCATGCAGTCAGTAGGACCAAGGTCACACCAACAAAGGGAAATGCATTAAATGTTTGCTTTTGGGAGCTCTGGGAAAAACCACTCGACGACAACCGAAGTACAAAGGTGGGAATTTGTCATCGCACAAGATTTATGCATCAGAAACATGGATCTCCAAATAGGCTGCATACTATTGCATCATAATACAACACCATATAATGATCTTCACCAACACCGGAAGCGTCGGTCTCAGCTTCCGTGAAGTTAACCAGAAGATGCTCGCACGTCCACGGTCCACCAAACCGGTTCCGCACCAAACCAGCACATACACACACATATATGAATTTGGAGCTACATCAGTGAGAAGGTCACCACGAACGCACCCCCTTGCAGCATTGAACGCGATCATTGTTCCATTTTTGCGCGTCACTTTGACGGATGAATCTCTCAAATGTAGTAACAGACGAAGGATGGTTTACCCTGATGGCAATTCCAAGACTCGATGCATATGGGGCGATGAAGATGAAGTTTGAGCGACGAGCGACGAAAGAGACAAGAGCAAAGAACTGTCCATAGGGCAGTCGTGTGCGCTTTGTCGGTTGTTTGTTGTTCCTTTCGATCAGTGGGAGTGCTGCGAGATCAGTGATTGACAAGGAAGGCCAAGGTGACCAATTATTGACCTGCAGCACTTATTTTCGTTCACCAGAGAGTGAGACTTTAAGGCAGAGTAGAATGAAGCGTAATATAGAAGCTTATTGGATGGTGGTTGCCCGATATTAAGAAGGTGCCTTGCTGAACAAACAGACAGCCAAAGCCTCTATCTAAAACAAAGGACAAAGGAGCATAAGCCAAATTTTACCTAGTCTCTTTCTGGTTTGGGACACAAGATGGTAGAAAATCGATTTCACCCCCAACAACTCGTGCACCGCGTCCCAGTCTCATATCTAGCACTATTCTGTCGCACTTGTTTTTTTTTGCATAAAATCAAACAACTAGACTTGTTTGTTGGTCTACCCAACAAGCCACCTTTACACACCTACTAACCCCTCCCTGAACTAGGTGCGACACAATACGTTTCTTCAAGTCGCGTGCCCCCGTTAAAAGCTGCCGGCAACGCTCAGTCGGTAAGCACTGGCGTACGACCTGGTAAGGTCGAAGCAGCATAATAAAAACAGACCTGTCAACAGAACTGGGAGAGGCCCCCGTTACGCTTTTCCTACTATCGCTTGCCAGATTGCACCCCCAACAACAACAACAACAAGAACAATATGAAAGAAAAACGACGACCACCAGGACCGAATGTCGTAAGGAAACCCGGCTGCTTCCGGTTTTGCTTCCTTGCGGATATCCCATTCTATCACTCGCACCGGGCTCTTTCGGTCGCCCCCCCTAAACAACTGGCAAGTTACGTGAGTTACCACCGCACACATTAGCAAACGTCTTTAATATTTTGCCTTTATTTTGGTTATTTTCCTTCGGCAGGCTTGGCGCCCTGCAGTGAGAAGGCGACTTTTGAGTTTGTTTTCTGCATGGACGAAGAATTTGTGCACAAACATGTGGTGCAGGTTGTGTAATGGCCGGGTCGCGTTTTTAGACGCCTTCCCGTATAACAATTGCAACGAATGTTGAAATCGCCCCGATGACAAAGCCTAATACAAAAAGCACCAACCGTTGTCCCAAAACCTGATTTCGTTCGCTGAAGTTGGCAGTGACTCACGGGTGCAGATTACGACATCCCGCACCGTACAACTGATGGTTTAAGAATTTGCAACTAACCGTGATGCTGCTCCTGGTGGAACCAGTCCAAACACGACCGTGCGGTGTTCACGGTCGCCGCCGGCATATCATCACCTTGCTTTATTAGCGCCAAATAATGTCAACCAGCGTTAGAATGTGTCTGTGTGTGTGGCCTTCTCAGCACATCTGCTTCCACAGCACCGTCGCGCGTATGGGAGATCCACGTTGCACCGTGCATCGGTACAAGAACCAAATGCCAAAATCCACTTGGTAACCCAATAAAATGCAGTTGCCAAAAGCATGGCGATGGTTGTTGGCAGATCGTTACGAACCGTGCCGGAACTAGTGACCTTTTCAAAATACGCCAAGCATCGTTAGGTACGCACCCTGTTCGACTGCTCACGTGTTCAGGAAATGTTTAGTATAGTTATAGTGAACGAACAATTATTGTTTTATATCATAAGATACGTTTTTTTTTTTATATCCGACAGATGCTCCCCAAATTAACAATACAGTACAAGAATGTTTTAAACTGGGACTAAATTTTAAAATAAAAAAAACTCAGGGAAATTACATTTATTCCTATATTTGCCAGGTACATTCCTGGAATATTATATATAAATACGTGCGTCCTAAAAGGGTAAGCTCTATCACATAATTTTAAATAGTCCTTCTTCTATGACTCTACAACTATGGACTCTAAGGAGTCCGTGTCTTGAATTTACCCGAAAAAGGATAATCAGTCATACGGCATACAATCCGGAACGGTCCTGATGAGATTTGAATCTCGGTCTTGCTATATGAAAACCAGCGCAGCTGTCTCTTCGCCCACCGAGTCTCTTAAAGTCCAAGTCACCAAGCCACTTCTGCAAAAATACCTCAGAGAACACAAAAAAACTGATAACAATGGCAGGACAGGAACGTAATTGCAACCACTAGCTGGTTGCAGTAAAGCCATTTTGAAATTATTACTTTTCTACATTGCACATTCACATCTGCTGCACATTCTCACCGTGACGTCCAATTAGGTTTCCAATATTGATCATAACAAACTGGAACGAGCTACCGAATCGAGGGTAAGGGTCATGCTCGACCATTCACCTTCATGCTTCTGGCCAAATGTGCCATTCTGTCTCTACCGCTGGTCCAACGGTGACGCATCACATGAGCGTACCCTGGCGCGGTTGTTCGAGTTACCGAAGTGGTTTACATTTACATCGATCTAACATTGACCGACAGTGCACAAACCAGAAAGCAGCCACTACTGCAGCCTTAAAAATGTTCCCTTTTGTGGATTAATTCAAATGAGCTGAGGTTCCAAAGTTGCAAACGCGCTATAATTAGCATCAATTTGAGCAATGTTTCCTCAAGAAAAACAACGATCCATTTATACAGCTGGGTATGGTTTGGTTTCGCGTTCATAAATTAGAGCTAATTATCGTTTTATTACGCTTTCCCGCAGACATGTACAGCCCAAAAAAAAAAACCAAACTATCTTCGTTAACACGCAACTTCCATTATCAGTGTCGCCCTCCGATTGGATGATGGGGAAATGAACTTTATTAACCCTTTCACTGTTTAATCTCAGCATAACGCATTAATCAAAACCATGTGTTGGCTTTGTTGCTACGAATGACGGGGACAGAACGCCAAAGGCAAAGGTCTTGGAATTTCTTTGACTTATTCAAATAAAAGTTCCATTCCCCCCGTGGCGGATAAATTTCATTTTAGACGGAAGCATATCAGCATCAGCGTCGGCATGCGACACACATCATCTAACGAAGAACGATTCATCATTCTTAATTTAAAGCATTTTTTTCACTTTTAACTTGAACTTTCTTTGGACGCTAAGAGCCATCGCGAGATGGGTAATTTTTAAGGTACGATTTATACTCTGTAGCCAGTCGGCTGGCTGCCTCCGAAAACCCTATGGAACGTGAGAAGAAAAAAGGGGGAAAACAGAACAGATCACGAAACCGTATCCAAAGCAAACAAGAAATAATCTTTCCCTTCACGCATCCCACACACGGAAGCCAATCGGACCGGAGCGACCGTGTAACACCGGGATCTTCCATTCTTGCCGAGATTAATGTTCGAATTGTCGAAACCCCGAAAGAACCCACCAGTTCACATCAGGCGCGGAGTCGTGTAAGTTGGAGCTGGAGTCGATAGAATTTTATCATACACCCGTGACGTGTCATAGGCATGGTTTATTGCCCCCGTGTCGGTCGAGGAAGCGTGGGTGCAACACGAACTTGAACTTTTCCTTACCGAGCATAATCTTCGAGATATTTATTATGGGTTCTCTATTCCTTCTGCTTCTGGCCGTTACCAGAGCACCGAAAAAGAGTGGTCCAACGGTTTCAAAACTCGAACTCACTACCGTACCCCGATAGGAGACATGAGAAGAAGAAAAAAACTACAACAAAGAACTAACAGCAACAGCACCAGTTCCTACAACTATAAACACACCATCAAACCCAAACTACGCAGGAACGCAACAGTAGAACGGTGCAATTAAAATTATAATAAATTACTACGGTACGCATCCCTGCGCGAAGGGTGGCCCGGGGAAGGTTTGGAATTTGGGACTTTGTTTATACAGCATTTTTATCACATCTTTCCGCAAAGCCATATAATCTCATCATCGTTATGGCTGTGTTGTGTGTTCTCGTGCTTTTGATCAAAAGATGAAAGCAAAACTACACAAGTTCAGTGATAAAGCAATGAACTTGGTGTTCGTGTAGTATCCCACCAGACATCCTGAATATGCTCACCAAGCACGCAAGCAAGCGAACGAATTAGAATTAAAAATTAAACAACACTTTCTGCAGGAAAGCAGCAGCACATTAATTGCTGACAAACGTCATGAAGAATGGTAATAAAATATCACATCAAGAAAGGGCGCATAAGCGCAGACCCGAATGGAACGAAGCACGACCATTAGCAGATATTTATAAATAGTGTATCGTCTCTGTGATGAAATATATTTTTTGACATTCGTGCGCTTTCTATGTTGGATTTTAAACACAGCGAGCGTAAAATGGATTTTGAATCGTCGTTCTGAGTTTTTGTTTTGCTTTGCGACTCCATTGAAATTGGCAAATTTGAAGTACGGCGTTTGCTTGCAAACGAGAACTGCGACGAGAACGAAGCCATGTTGTATAGCAGCAGATGCTCGACAAACCGTTACAGAGCAACAAAAAATCCAATTTTATTCCTTTGTTAATAATTGTAGGAACATCTTAGGTTATTCTGTTTAATTTTTGCATATTTTTCCTGTTTCCTGTTTTCGTTAAAATATCATTTTTTTATGGCGAACTAACAAGCTAAGCCTGGAATCGAAATTATTATTTGGCAAAACACATTTTTACAGCAAAGTTTTTTTTTGTCAACATTGACGAATAAAACTATTTGTCGATTAGGCGATAAAGGAATCCCTATTTCGCAGTGGCCTTTAAAAATTACTTCAACAGAGATGTTAGGGGTATTGAAATTCGGCCCTCTTTCACTTCCCGCTCAGTTAATACGCACCGCCTTTCGTTTTTAGCTTCATACTGGAACACCGAAGATCGTTGAATGGAACCTCTCCTAATCTCCGGGTCTAGGTCTGGCTACTGAGGTTGAGCCCCTAGCTTTCATTCTGCTTAGAGCCTCCAGAAGAGAAGCTTATAAGCTGTCATATTGCCAATCATGTTAATGGAAGCAATCACTGAATAAAGTGATCGTTCTAATCGATAATTTATTTCTCATTAATTACAATACACTCACTGCAGATTGCAGTTCACCGGTCGATTATCTGACAGATAGGACTTTCTTGTCTTCTGGTACATGTAGGTATAATCTTCTTCTTCTCTGGCTCTACAACCTCGAGAGGTCTAGGCCTGTCATTTCTGGCTTCCGTGACTTGAATGTACCCGCAACAGGATAGTCAGTCCTGCGTACGGGGGAACGACCCGAATG